>JANDJZ010000380.1:0-49987 GCA_027943245.1 Acanthamoeba sp. SK_2022b
CGGCGCTCGCCCAGGCCTTCACCGGCACGCTCAACATCGTCGTCCCGCCGCTCAAGAAGCCGCTCGGGTCCATCACCACGTTCAACGAGCTCGTGACCGCCGTCAAGCCGTGGCTCTCGACCGCGGCCGATCCGTCGCTGGGCTCCGCCGGCGGCAGCAGCAGCACGGCGCTGGCCCAGACGGACACCTTCTGCACGGCCACGGGCGCGCCCACGTCGCTGGCCTTCAACGTCAGCCTCAACGACGACGCCGGAGCCGTGCGCTGCGAGGCGCCGTCCCCGCTGGCGCCGACCAGCGTCGACGGTCTGCGTGTCGACATCCAGAACATGCTCGCGGACTGCGGGCTCGACGGCTTCCTCGAGGCTCAGGTGGTCGACTCCGAGGTCCTGCCCGACGGCCGCCAGTGCGGCCACGTGGGGCTCTTCCCCGCCGTGCCGGGCGTCGTCTGGAACTTTGCCCTCGTGCCCGACTCGACCGCCGGCAACGTCAGCCTCCCCACGGCCACCTACATCTCGACGCCCAAGCCGGCCTTTGCCACGTGGACCGACCTAGCGCGCCTGCTGGCCGCCGTCCTGGCCCACGACGACGTCGCCAACGCGGCGTTGGCGGACATCTCCGTGCCCGAGTGGACCACGGCCGACGCCGGCGCGGTGGTCCCGCCCGAGCTGGCGGCCTACTTCCCCGCGCAGCTGCCGGCGGTGGCCATCCGCGTCGAGGCCCACCACGCCGCAGTGGACCATAAGTTCGAGCTCGAGGCCCAGATGAGCACGGCCGACGGCGTCCTGCAGCTGCAGTCGCACACCGACGTGGGCAGCGGCACCGTGCGCTCGTCGCTGACCACGGACATGGTCACCGTCTTTGGCGCGCCGCCGCTGGGCGGCCGCGGCAACATCAGCCTCAGCACCAACTACGACGGCGCCAACACGACGGCCAACGCCACGCGCGTGCCGCCGGCGCCCGATAACACGTTCGCGCTGGTCATGGGCGCGCAGATTCTGTCGACAACGGCGCCGCCCGTGACCGTCGACTGTCGACAACTCATCACCCTGCCCCCCGGGAAGCTGCTCAGCGCGGCGCTGCTCGAGGACCTCCTGCCGCAGGTCAACGCCACCCTGTTGCGCCCCATGCTCGCCGTCTACGAGATGCCCAGCGACGGGCTCATCTACCCGGTCACGCAGATCCGCTTCGATTTCGGTCGACACCAGCTGGCCGACGGCCGGTGGGCCCTGCCGACGGCGTTCGGCCTCGCCGTGACGTCGGGGCTGCCGGCCATTGTCAACGCGTCCAACGTGCCCTCCCAGTCGGTCGTGCTCGCGCGCGACCTGGCCATGCGCCTGGCCACCAGCGTCGAGACGGTGCAGCTCGACGCCCACGGCCGGCGGACGGCCGCCACCGCCGACGGTCGCATCGCCATCCTCGGCTTCACGTCGGCCCAGCACGCGGCGCTGAGCGAGGTCGAGGTCACGGTCCAGGGCGTGGGCCGGTTCAAGACCATGGCCGAGCTCTACCCGTCGCGCGACGACTTCTTCGACCAGTTCGGCGTCGGCCTGGCGCTCAACAACTCGGCCACGGTGGGCGGCCTGCGCATGAACGAGCTCGACCGTGTCGACACGGAGCTGCCCGACGTGACCTTTGCCCAGACGGGCCGCTGGGCGGTCGACAGCCTCGACGCGCTCAAGCGGCTGACCACCGGCGATCTCACCACCTGGACGGCCGCCTTCAACGGCTCGGCGCAGGCCGTGGACACCTTCAGCAGCCTGCTGCACACCAACGACTCGATCTGCGCGTGGATGGGCCTGGCCAGCAACGTGTCGCAGGCCATCGTGTCGTCGCCCGCCGCCGCCGCGCGGCTGCCGTTCAGCCACCACGGCTTCGGCTCGCTCCTGACCGACAGCCTGCTGACGTCGCTCACCGAGCTCCACACGAGCGTGTGCGTCAACCACGCGCCCTTCTCCCTCGGCACCTACTGCCGCGTGGCCCGCGGCGCCTTTGGCGGCACCACCACGGCCTGCGCCAACGCCACCCTGTCCCCCGACGGCCTCACGGTCGACCTCGTCGTCGTGCCCTTCAACCGCTCCTACGTCGACCAGCTCCGCTTCGACACCAGCTCCCTCTTTGGCAACGCCCACGTGCCCGTGGGCCTCGGCGCCAACGGCGACCTCACGGTCATGGGCGAGTTCGACTTCCGCATGCGCCTGCTCGCCCGCTTCGACGGCGGCGGCGGCGTGACGCTCGGCCTCGACCCCGACGGCACCTACTTCTCGGCGCGGGCCGGGTTCGACGTCCAGGGCACCCTGCGCTTCTACTTTGGGCCCATCTCGCTCGACCTGCTCACCGCCCACACGTGGCTGGGCGACCCGGCCACGCTCGTCGTGCGCCTCGCCGCCGTCTCCACCGAACACGGCGACGCCGTCGCCGACGCGCTTGCCTACGCAAAGACACCGTTTGTCGACAACAACGCGTTGCTGGCGGACAACAGCTCTCGACCAATCGCAATCCAAGGAGATGAGACGACGATTTTTGTCGACTCTGGCCTCGGCAAGTGGGGCAGTCTCGAGATATCGGGCAACGCGGGCTTCACGGCCGTCGTGGGCTTCAGCACGAGCGTGCAGTGCGCCGTCGCCGTGGGCGTGCCCGACCTGCAGGCCTTCCTCGCGGGCGGCCAGAAGCCCACGGTGAGCCAGACGGGCTGCGGGCAGGGCTTCGCGCAGGAGCTGCTCAAGGCGCTGGCCAAGCAGTCGCTGCTCGACTACTTCTCGTCGCGTTTCCTGGCGCAGTGGGAGTCGGGCTTCCTCCAGTTCCTGGGCCGCCTGTTTGGCAACGGCGGCGCGCTGCGCGCGGGCGGGCCGACGCTGCCGCTGATCGACAAGCTCGTGACGGCGCTGGTGACGGACAGCGTGGGCCATATGAGCGGGGCCGACGCCATGAACCGGCTGACGACGGCCATCAACGGGATCACGACCTCGCTGCTGCAGCGCAACACGACGTCGGACATGGAGAAGCTGGACCAGCTGGTGCTCAAGCTCTTCACCAAGGCCCTGTGCCGCGAGCTGGCCTCGGTGCTGGCCGAGTGCCCGGCGGTGCCCGACGTCAAGGCCAGCGACTACGTGTGGCCGCTGCACTTCCGGGGCACCAGCTCGCGGCCGCTGGCCAAGCTGGGCTTCAGCCTCGGGGGCCACGGCTTCGCGGCGCTGGACCTCAAGTGCGACGGGGCGGTGGTCATGGAGTGGGACCTCGTGCTGGTGATGGCCTTCAACCGCACGCACGGCCTCGAGTTCCGCTTCGTCGACTCGAGCCCGCCCACGAACGTGTTCGAGGGCGACATCGCCCTGGAGGTGTCGGGGGGCTGCGGGCTGTCGGGCAACATCGGGTGGATCGGGGCCGACCTGGCCATCGAGCAGCCCAAGCTGCTGGAGGGCAGGCTCACGGTGGACCGCCTGTTCGCGGTGGACCTCGCCGTCGCGGCGCAGATCTACGGCAAGGCCGAGCTGGGCCTGGGGGGCAAGCTGGCCGAGCGGCTGGCCAAGTCGCCCGACGCGCTCGACGCGCTGCCCCACTGGCAGGCCTCGCTCAACCTCACCTGGGGCTGGGACCTCCACCGCGACACGGGGCTGGTCCCGCACTTTGCGCTGACCGACATCCGCTTCTGCGTGGGCCGCCTGCTGTCCCACGTGATCTCGTCCACGGTGACGCAGACGGCCGACCGGCTCCTGAAGCCGCTCGACCCGGTGCTGGGCCCGCAGGGCTTCCTGCTCAAGCCCATCCCGGGCCTCTCGGACGTGTTTGGGCACAACCTCAACACGATCCAGCTGCTCATCTACGCGTGCCGGGTCAACGGCGACTGCCAGCTCAACGGCGTGGTCGACGCCCTGCGCACGTTCGTCGACATCTACCACAAGCTCGACACGCTGCGCAACATCGCGGCCATGCTCCAGGGCGACGGCTGCAACGTGGTGCAGCTCGTGCGCGACTTCGTGGTGGACTTCAACAAGCCCGTGCCCATCCCCATCTACGACGGCGCCTTCCCGCCCGGCGGCCTCCAGTTCACCGCCGACGACGGCCCGCAGCTCAAGGCCACCGTCTCGGCCTTTTACGAGGGGGTCATCCAATCGGGCCATTTCGGCGTGCGCCTCTACATGTTTGACAACATCGGCCAGAACCTGGTCAGCGCCATGCTGGGCCAGGACTTCCCCATCGCCGGCGTGACCCTCCCCGACGTAACCTTCTTCGTGAGCAAGGAGTGGCGCATCCCCGTGTGGGTCTTCCCGCGCGTCTACCTCGTCCTGGGCGTCAACGCCCGCTTCACCCTGAGCTTTGGCGGCGTGGCCCTCATGTACAGCGGCCTCGCCGACGCCTACAAGACCGGCTCCCCCGGCGCCCTCTTTGGCGCCCTGGCCCTCCCCACCCGCAACGACGACGGTTCCGAGCGGTGGCCGGTCCAGGCCGCCATCGGCTTCGAGGGCGGCGTCGGGGTCAGCTTCTTCATCTTCAAGGGCGAGGTCTACCTCTCCGTCACCCTCGAGGGCGACGCCGCCTTTGTCGACGTCGACCACGACGGCTGGGTCACCTTCAACGAGATCGCCTACCTCGTCCGCCTCAACGGCTTCAAGGGCGCCGTCCGCCTGCGCCTCGTCCTCCGCGCCGGCTTCGGCATCCGCATCAAGGCCTGCATCCGCATCCTCTGGAAGCACAAGTGCTGGACCCTCTTCAACAAGCACTGGCAGCACTCCTGGCCCCTCTACGACAACTCCCGCCGCGTCTTCGCCTCCATCGCCACCGCCTCCGGCTCCCAGTCCTCCGTCAACATCGGCATGACCTCCTTCAACCCCCAGACCGGCCAAGCCCTCGCCTACCACGGCGATGGCCATGGCGACGACGACAAGGAGAAGAAGGAGACGGCGATGGTGAAGATGGTGGAGGGCATGCGGGCGGAGGACCAGACGGACCTGACCTACTCGATCTACCAGACGCCGTCGGGGCTGACGGTCGACTTCGCGCCGATGGGGGTGGGGGTGGGGTCGGGCACGCCGCACCTGTCGCGGGCGGGCCTGCCGGCGGGCCAGGCCATCACGGCCTACGGCGACCCGGGGGCGACGCCGTTCACGTGGGCCGTGGGCTACGTGGCGCAGTCGGTCGTGATGCCGGCCCACGCGACGGCCACGCTGCGCTTCCTGGTTTCCGAGTACGCCGGCGTGCGGACGATGACCGTGTCGCCGCAGGTCGTGTCGCCCGACACGGCGCCCGGCGTGTCGGTGTCGGTCTGCGGGCAGCTCCACGTGGCCCAGCCCACGACGGGCGTGACCTACAGCGTGTGGGGCGTGCCCTGCGCGACGCTGCTCGAGTCGATGGTGACCAACAACGTGTCGCTGTCGGGCGGCGTGGCCGCCTACGCCCACCCGCTCGCGCTGCAGGGCGAGGCCTGGGGCGTGTCGAGCACGATCACGGCCACCCAGTACACCATCGCCTCGGCGTCGCTCGTGGCCGCCGACGGCGGCGCGTCGGCGCAGATCGCCCTGCCGGCGGCCTACCAGGTGCTCGCCGTCTCGGGCGACCTGCAGCGGCCGGGCACCTACACGCTGGCCGACGTGCGCGCGGGCGTCGCGGCCAGCGTCACCGGCGGCGTGGCCGACGACCTGTTCGTGGTCGAGGGCATGCACCTGCTTGCCGGCAGCACGACGATCGCCGGCGGGGCGGGCGTCGACGCGAGCCAGGTCACGATCGTCACCCGCCCGGGCGTGGACCTGGAGGTCACGGCCACGCCCACGTGGCTCGTCGTGCAGAACCTCGACGCCGGCGGCGCGGCGGCGGGCGCGGCCAACACGCTGCGGCACACGAGCGTCGAGCGGCGCACGTACGTGGTGAAGGGGGCGGCCAACGCGCGGTCGCGGGTGACCCTGCTCGCGCCGCAGCGCGACGACTCGGTGGTGATCGTGGCGCAGGGCGCGCCGGGGGGCACCATCGCGCAGCAGATCACGGGCTGCGACGGCAAGTCGGAGGTGCGCTACACGTTCACCGACGGCGGCGCCCACGAGCTGCGCATCGGCAACAACCAGCAGGTGACCGGCATGCGCTGCACCGTGTGGCTCGACGCCGTCCCGGCCGCCGGCCAGACCGTGACCGTCGTCATCGAGGCCTCGGCCGAGACCCGCCCGCTCCAGTACGACGTCCAGGAGAACGCCATCCTCATCTACGACGTCCAGGGCGACGGCAGCTTCTTCCACCTCATGTTCGACCAGATCCAGCGCGTCCACGTCCAGTTCGGCCTCGGCGGCACCGTGCTCCGCATGGCCGAGGGCACCACCGGCACCGAGTTCTTCTTCGACTTTGTCGACACCAGCCCCACCGCGGTCAACGTCGCCCGCATCGCCGCCACGAACAGCCCCGTCCTCCTCGCCGGCCACCTCACCGAGCTCGACGTCGGCCCCCAGCAGACCGCCCTCGTCAGCGTCGCCCCGCTCCTCGACATCCTCGCCCCCGTCGCCGTCGCCCAGCCCCCCCAGCACGGCCTCCCCGCCGCCCTCGTCCGCCTCGCCTCGGGCACCGGCGAGCGCGCCCCCGCCCAGCACTACTACCTCGACAGCGCCTGCCTCGCCGCCGCCACCGCCGGCGCCGCCGGCGGCGTGCAGCCGGTCCGCGTGCGCACCAAGCCGTCGGCCTGGCTCTGCGACCTCATGGCCCAGCACGGCCTGCCGGCCGCGGCGTGCACGGACCCGTGCCCGGTGGTCTACACGGGCCCGATCAACGTCACGATCGCGACGGGCTGGGCCGACGACTCGTTCTACGGCGTGGGCGTCGCGGCGGCGAGCGTGGCCGTGAGCCTCGGCCCGGGCGCGGACAACGCCACGTGGCTCGCGGTGCCGGCCGGCGCCGCCGACGGCGCGGCCACGGCGCGCTTCGACCTGGGCCGCGGCACCGACGGCCTCCTCCTGGCCTCGCCCGTGCGCGACGTGACCGTCCTGCTGGGCGACGACACCGACGTCGACCAGGTGGCCTTCTTCGCCGGCGGCCTGCCGCTGCCCCCCAACGTCGACGGCAACGTCGTGTCCCCCGTCGGCCCCTACGGCTCGGCCCTCGCCCTCGAGCAGGTCCACCTCCAGGACCTCCTCTTTGTCTACGGCGGCAACCCGCCCGTGCTGGCCGCCGCCGACGCCGACGCCGCCATCGGCCCGGCCCCGGCCCCGGCGGTCCTGGAGGGCGACGACAGGCCGGTGGTGACGATCAACGTCACGGTGCCGGCCCAGGTCGTGACGATGGACGCCCAGTCGAGCGTCATCTACCACGTGGTCGGGTCGGCGCCGTCGGCCACGATCAACCTCAACGGGCTCGGCCGCCCCTCGCCGCCGTTCCCGGCCGCCGCCGACTGGGACGTGGTCGTCGACGTGCCGCCGTCGGCCGCCTTCCTCGTGTCGATGTACGCCCAGCCCGGCTCGCGCTCCAAGGCCACGGTCAACGTCGTCGACGCGCCCGGCTCGACGTCCATGTCCACCCAGGCCCAGGCCGTCGACGTCGCGACGCTCCCGGCCGACCCGGGCCTGTCCAGCACGACGGTGGGCCTGCTCGAGCTGCGCGCGGCCCGCGTGGACCACCTGCTCGTCGACGCCCGCCGGCCGATCGCCGCGCGGGTCACGGGCACGGCCGGCGCCGACCTCGTGATCCTCACGCCGCCGGCGGTCCCCGCCGGCGCGGCGCCGTCAACCGTCTACCTCGCCGGCGTCGACAACACGACGCTCGTCGTCAACGCCACGCTCGCCGTCGCCCCCGCCGCCCTGCTGGCCAACCGCACGATCGTGGCCGTGGGCGATCGCGCGCAGCTCTCCTTCGACGGCGGCTTCACCTTTGCTGGCGATGGCGGCAGCGCGACGTCGTTCGTCGACGGCTGCCTGCTCGGCGCCGGCTTCGCGGCGCCGACGACGCCCTTCTCGCCGTGGTTCGCCGGCGAGGCCGCGGGCGCCGGCGTCGCTCAGGCCGCCGCGCAGCCCTGCTCGGTCTACGCGCTGGGCCTGGCGAGCGCCAACCTGTCCGCCACGGAGCTCAGCGTGGGCGGCCTGGGCGTCGGCCGGGCCGTGCGCCGCCTCAACCTGCAGGGCGTGCCGGCCTCCGTGCGTCTCGCGGACGACCGCGCGTGGACGCGCGCCGTCGTCTCGGGCGCCGGCGGCTCGCTGGCGGTCGACGGCGACCGCTTCGTCGTCGACATGGCCGCGGGCGGCGTCCTCGCCGTCGTCTCGCCCGTCTTTGCCGGCGCCAACGCGAGCCTGCTCGACGTGTTTGTCTCCGCGAGCCCCGGGCTGCCCTCCACGCGCTGGCTCTTTGGCGCGCCCGACAACTCGTCGTCGCCGTCGTCGAACGTGACCGGCTCGGGCGCCACCCTGCTGGTGCAGGACGAGAGGCAGCGCGTGTCGCTCTACGGCTCGTCGCTGCTGTCGCCGCGCCACATGCCCCTGGTGCGCCTCCACGGCCCGCTCCAGGTCGCCGCGCTCCTCCACAACGCCACCGCCGGCACCGCGCGCGACGTCGTCTTCAACCCGAGCTCGCTGACGGTCGTCGAGACCGCGATCCCGCTCCCGCCGCCGTCGCCGTCGCCCTCTCCCTCTCCCTCTCCCTCGGCCTCGGCCTCGGCCTCGGCCTCGCCTTCGCCGCACAACAAGACAGTGCCAGGCTCCACGTTCGTGGCCGACTCGGTCCCGAGAGCGATTGCTGACGTCAGCACCGGCCAGCGGGAGCCGCTGCTGCGCGTGGAGTGGGTCATCGAGCCGGGCCAGGGCCAGGCGCGGCTGCGGGTCGTGCTCGACGACGGCCTCAACCGCGTCGACTTCAACGGCTCGTCGTCGGCGTCGGCGTCGTTCGGCCTGCCCACGCTCGTCGTGCGCGAGGCGGCCACGGCCACGCTCACGCCGCGCGGCCTGTCGCGGGCGGCGTCGGTCGACTTGCTCGGCACGCGCGAGATCAGGGCCGACCTCTCCACGCAGTACCTCGAGGCCCTGGCCGCCGACAGCGCCGGCGACGCCTACTGCTTCCAGCCGACGGAGCAGACCGACACCAACTCGTGGCTGTGGCTCACCGTGCGCCAGGCGCCGTGGCTCGAGCCTTACCTCGCGTGCCGGCCCGACGACGAGCTCGCCCGCTGCCGGCGCGACCACTTTGTCTCGCTCGACATCGTCCACGCTCGCCACCGCCTGCGCGCCGTCATCCGCCTGACGCCGCTCGTGGACGTCGTGCCCGCCACCAACGGGACCGCCAACGCCACCGCCGCCGTCGCCGCCGCCGCCGCGCAGCCCTTGGACGTGCCCTTTGTGCTGTTCGTCACGGCGGGCAACCTCAGCGCCGGCGGCGACCACGTCGCGATGGCGGTGGGCGCGCCCAGCGAGTGGGACTACGGCGTGAGCGTGCTGGCCCTCTTCGGGGGCATGATGCTGGTCGGCTTCGGGTGGTGGATCGTCACGGGGAGCGTGATCCCGGCGGGCTGGGGCCCGTTCGTCATCACCGCCGCGCTCGCGGGGCTGGTCGAGTCGGACACGACGTGGGACCCGCGCGTGGTGTCGATCGTCGAGGCGGCCTACTGGATGGTGTCCTCGTTCGTCTCGGGCTGCGGCCACACGCTCGACGTCTACCGCCTGTGCGTGATGGGCGCCTTCCTGGGCGCGGGCGCGCTGGCGCTGGCCTCGCTCTTCCTGCGCGAGTCGTGGGGGCGCCTCGTGCCCGTGCTGCGCCGCGCGGCCACGGCGCTGGCGGCGGTCGCCATCCCGTTCGTCGTCGCGCAGGCGCCGGCGCAGGGCGGCCAGTCGGTGTGGTGGAGCGTGCTCACGGGCTTCCTGGGCCTGTGCGGCCTGTTCGTGGTGGCCTCGCACCTCCTCCACACGTTCGCCGCCATCCGCAGCCGCAGCCGCCGCCTGCCCGCCGTCTTGCCGGCGCTGCTCGTGGCCGCGGTGGTCGTGGGCATGTCTGTCCTCACGCGCCTGCGCTACGACGACGGCGAGGTCACCCACAAGATCATCTTCATCGCGGCCGTCGCGGCCGTCGCGGTCGACGGCGTGGCCACCCTGGCCGGCATGCTCGTGCTCACCTCGCTCATCAAGGGCTGGTGGCGCGTGAGCCCCGGCCTCATCTCCGGCCTCACCGCCGCCGTCAGCACGGGCTGCGGCATGACCTTCCTCTTCATGATCGACTACCCCGCCGGCCTCCTCCCGCTCGTCACGTGGTACGTGTGGGCCCTCCTCCCGACCGCGGCCACCGTCTTCGTGCTCTGCCTGCCCTGCCCCGTCATCAGCACCACCAGCAGCCGCCGCCGGCCCTCCCGCGACGACCCCCGCCTCGGCCTGTCCGTGGCCGAGAACCAGCGGCCGCTCCTCTCCTCCCAGCGCGAGGCCTCGGGCCCGGGCTCCTACGCGCCCCCGCTGCCCTGCGGCTCCATCAACAGCGGCTACGAGGGCGTCTCGGGCGAGGAGGACACCGACGTCGCCGCCCTGTAGACGAGAGTGGGAAAGAAAACAAAACAACTGTCGACACGCATGTTACGAGCAACAACCCAACAGCAAACAACGCCTCTTTATTCATTGCCTTGTTGTAGTAGCTCGTGTCTATATACAAGTTGTGGCGCGCGTCGTGCGTGCGAGTGGGCCCGCCGCCTCAGCCCATGAAGCCGTCCTCGTCGTCGCGTCGGTAGTTGATGCTGCTGGCGCCCATCCCGTAGAGCGCTTCCGCGATCTTCTCCCGGCAGCCCTCGGCTCCTGCCGGCACCTGCACACGCACACGCACGCGTGAGACCCCATTGCCCTTGGAACGCGTGATGCGCACACACACACACACACACACACACACACACACACACACACACACACACACACACACACACGTTGGTGTTTTACCATCACGGCGCGCTCGAGCTGCTCCCTGCTGATGTAGTGGAACAGCACGTCGTCGTTGCTCCAGCTGCCCGACTCGCTGCTGCTGCTGCTGCTGCTGCTGCTGGCCACCAATCGCTGGCTCGCCTCTGTCTCTGGGGCCTCCTCGCCGCCGTCCGCTTGTTCTGTGGGAGACGCCGGCATCACTGCGCGGCGGCGGCGGCGAGCGTGAGCGCGCATGTGCTCCGCCCCCCCCCCCGCGCCCGGGAGAGGTGGTAAGAGCGCCCTTACCGCTGCGCAGGATGGCCAGGGGGAACGGGTTGCAGATCTGCACGGAGACGGCGCCAGCCGGATGCGGCGGCGAGATCACTTCGAGCAGCTCCTCGCTGGCCACGCGTGCGTAGGGAAAGAGGGAGGAGAGGTGGGAGGTGAGCCTGGCAGACTTGGGTTGGTTGAAGATGAAGATGATGGAGGAGGAGGAGGAGGAGGGGAGCAACCTGTGGTATTTGAGGGGCAGGTTGCGCACGGGGCCGAAGCGGCAGGAGCAGCCGCGGCTGAAGTTGGAACCGGCGATGAGCACGCGTTGGCCGCCCGACGTGAGGCCCACGCTGGGATGCAGGTCAGAGATGCGGGGCAGGGAGCTGAGGTAGCACGCTTGGAGGGTGGCCGAAGATGAAGGGAGGGGGTAGGGCGAGGATGCAGATGTAGAAGGTGAAGAAAGAGAAGAAGGAGGAGGAGGAGAAGTAGAAGAGCCGCAGGCAGGCGATAAGGGAGAAAGGCGTGGCGTTGGGCCAGAAGATGCCAAGACGAGATTGATCGAGGTGCCGTCCTGCACGCCGGCTTCGGCAAGCGTGGCTGTGTCGGGCAGGACCACACCGCCAAAGACGGCCTTGGCGGAGCGGATGAGGGCAAAGGGATTGATCAAAGAGAACGGCTGCTGTCTAGCAGTGCCGGCGTGGAGCGTCGCTACTTCATCTTTGAGCTCCGCTATGGAAGCCGAACGAAGCAGCGTCAGATTGACGGCAGTTGAAGGAAACGGCGATGGACGAGCTGGAGACCCACGTACGTAGACAACTACCCGCACTTCCTCTGGCATGTGGGTTCTGTGCATCTGTTTGTTTTTGTTTTTTTTTTATGTTTTTTTTTGTATATCTTTTGTTTTGTTTTGTTTTGTTTTGTATATCTTTTGTTTTGTTTTGTTTTGTTTTGTTTTGTTTTGTTTTGTTTTGTTTTGTTTTGTTTTGTTTTGTTTTGTTTTGTTTTGGACGATCAGCTTGCTGGTGCGTCGGCCGGACTGATTGCCCTCACCCTCCACCATCGTACCTGACGCTCACGTTGGGCGGAGAGGACTTGGACATTTTAACAGTCACTACTTGTTGCAGTAACCGATACGTGTGAAGTGGAGTTTAGCCATGCCAGCGATGCAACCAGTCCAGCAATAGCGGGCAAAGGACGGCATGCGATTGGAGGTAATCCACCACAGCGAGCATTGCCTTTTTACGTGGCCGACAAGGAAAAGAAATAGGTGGCTGACAGTTCTCGGGCAACTTCTCCATCTGCGTGGGGGGCAATATGATGCTACTGCGGGTTCGCAGGTTTAGGTGGATACTTGCTCGGTGGTACATTGGTGTGGCCGTTGTACTCTTCGCTCTGGCGGCGGGCGTTCTGACCATGGGCGTATGCTACGGAATGGCCCAGGACCACCTCCCGAGCGGGATCCCCGCCATCTCATCTACCGGCGACAAGATGCCCGAACACGGGGTCTTCGCGGCCGGCTTCAGCCTCGTAGCCATCCTGGTCTGTGTGGCCATGTTCCTCCGTGCCCTACACCTGGAGGTCTTCACCGGCGGCTCCTCTGGGGCTCTCTCAACCTGGTCCTGCTGGTGCTGGGGCTGGCCCACGGCCCCGCGCTCGTGATCATGGCAGTCATCCCAGACTCAGCCAGCAGCTTACACTTCACTGGAGCCATCGTCGCCCTGGGTGTATTGGGGGTTTACGGCGTCGTAGACGCGCTCTTCTCTACTGCGCTCCTCTTCAAGCACGTGTCCTGGCTTCGTCTGGCCGAGATCGGGTGGTACATGGCGTGTTCCATCATCTCCATGGTCACGATCTACCACTGGGTCTGGGTCGACCGTGCGGACACCATCTACGAGTGGCTCGGAGTGATCTTCCTCTTCGCCTACTTCATCGTGTTCGTGATTGAGTTCTGGCTGGCCCCGCGCGACCTCCAACGGATGGCCACGAGGGACGAGAAGAGGGGCAGCATCAACGATGACCACCACCCGCTCATCACCAGCCCTTACCACTAGTGGCCCGTTAAACTGATTTTTAACTGAGTTACAATAATGGAGTATGAACAGATTTCCAAAATAAGTGTTATTTCCAGTAAATACTACATTATTAATCATAATAATAAGAGAGGATCACCATGACTAGGAGGTGAGGAGGGGCGAGCTGCTGAAGAGCAGGACCGTGAAGGCGACAGGGCGCGGCGGTGGCTGCGAGGTGACGGCAATGACCGACAGGTGTTGGCCGGCCTTGAGCGGCTTCGCCGGCGTCAGCACTCGCAGCAGACTGTCCGAAAACGGGCCGCTCGGCAACTGCAAAAGAGCACGCACACACGCACACACGCACACACGCACACACGCACACACGCACACACGCACACACGCACACAATCAGTATCGTGACGACGCGACACATGACACACGAAGCGGGGCACAAGGTACAGTCTTTTTCTTCTTGTGGTGGTAGAGGCACAGGCGGACGGCCACGGGCCCCAGCCGGCCCCCGCGTCGCCCCATCAGCTCGTCCATCATTCCGCCGCCGCCGCCGCCGCCGCCGCCGCCCTCGACGTCGCTCACGGAGACGTAGGCGTAGAGGTGCGTCTTGTCCGCCGTCCTGAACTCGAGCCGCGGGTTGGCGAGCGGCCCGCCCAGGCGGCCGACGTCGTCGGGGTGCCACACGCCCTCGAACTGGGTCACGGCCATGGCCGCGCCCAGCGAGGCGATCGGGGCGATGCTGACGCCGTCATCGCCGGCGTCGGCGTTGGTCTGTACGGTGAGCGTGAAGGAGGCCGCGCGGCCGGGTTCGTGCGCGGACACGACCACCACCACGCCGCCGCCGCTCTCCTTCATCGACAGCGTGTGCGTGAGAGCGCAGTAGTCGGGGCGGTACGGCCCGGTGGTGGCGATCGGGGGCTGCTTGTGGAGGTACTGGCCGCGCTCGGCCGGCCTGTCCTTGGCCGCCTTCAGCAGCGCCAAGTTCACGTTCACCTCCTCCCCGTCGGCGCTGCCCAACCAATTCACAAACAAAATTTATATATATACTGCAATTAAAACGGAAAAAATAAATATTCAAAATAAAATAACCTAAAATTATTATAAATAAATGAATAAAAATGAATAAATGAATAAAAGAATGCTGGTTCGAACCTGTCGTAGGCGCTGAGGGTGACCTGGAAATGCACGTGAGACGACGAGGTCTTGGGGCTGAAGGAGACCAGGTACATCGGGTTGAGCAGGTACGTGTCCGTGCCCCACGCCCCGCCCGCGGTCGTCTCGTACGCGTCCACGAGGCCCTCCACCTGTGGACGCCACACAAGTGCTGTGTGAGTGCGTGCTGGTGTGCTTTTCGTGTAAATAAAATAATTAAATAAATAATAATTAAATAAATAACCTTTTTCTGGGCTTCCCACGCGCCCTGGACCTGGCACTCGTGCGTCCAGCGGTCCTTGGGGAGCAGGCCGAAGCGGTCGACCAGGACGCTGGCCGGGGCGAGCAGGCGCAGGGAGAAGGGGAAGGCCGAGTGCGCCTCCCTGTGGCACACGAGCACCGTGAACGTGCGCGGCTTCTGCACCGCGGGGAGGTCGAGCTCGACAAAGTAGTTGTCGCCCGTCACGAAACGGCCCTCGTGCACCATCACATTCCTGCCCGTCACACTTAACGTGTAAAAGAATCCCCCGACACCACAATAGCGGCGCAGGAAGCACAGCACCTTCCGTCGTAGATGTCGTTGATTCGCTTGCCGCCGTTCTCAAAGACGTGCAGCGTCATGTAGTCGTCACTGCACAGCCGGGTCAGTGATCCCTTCGCGTGTGGACGCACGTGAACGCGTGTGGTACCTCTTGTACGAGTCGACGGAGCCCTTGCGCGGGGTGACGTGGTGCGTGGCGCCGGTGTGGTGGCGCGTGAGGACGAGATGAACCGTCGACGCGTGATGCGACGGCCCGACTGTCAGGGCGTACTGCGGCGAGTGAAGATAGGAGCGCGGGTCAATGTACAGGTCCACCTTCTGTGAAGTCACCACCAGCCCATCTCTGCAGCACGCCAACACGCGCGCGCGCGCGGCGAAAGCGGGAGCCCCACGCATGTATGTGTGAGTTTCCAAGCTCGCTCGTCACGTCAAGGCTTTGGTTGGGGGGGGGGGGCAGGACGTCAACGCACAGTTGGTGGAGATGCGAAGTGTCAAAGGGCGAGTCGACCAGCGTGGCCGCCTTCTCGGTGAGTCGGGGCAAGGCCGGGATGACGCCGTGCGCGATCCTCTGGTCCGCATAGCATGCCTCCGGGTCCCACCCCAGGTGCAGCTCCGAATAGTACCTGGGGACGTGTGAGGACGCGCATTAGCGGTGGGGCTGGGGGAGAGGTGTGTGTGTGTGTGTGTGTGTGTGTGTGTGTGTGTGTGTGTGTGTGTGTGTGTGTGTGGAAGGGGAGAATAGTACTCGAGCAGATCCTCCCAGCCAATCCAAAACACGCCGTTGTCGAAGTAGTGCTGCGCCGAGAGGTCAAAGTCCAGGTCCTGCTGCACCTCCTGGGTCCAGCTTTCGGCGTCGTGCTCGGACCACTTCCCTGCACGACACACGGCCACGACACACGGACGACGCCAGTGAGACAGCAGTGAGGCAAGCGACAGGGAAGCCTCGGGAGAGGCAAGAGGGGGAGGGGTGAGGGAGCCGGCACAGCACCTCGCCAGCGGTGGGCTGCCCAGGGGTTCTTGAGCTTGACCAGCCGTTGACCGTTGCGTGTACACCGGACGTCCAGGCACGCGTATGCGTGAAACGGCAGAAGCCCTGTCCCACGTGGATCCAGTCAGACCGCGCACGTGCGTGTGCGTGTGCGTGTGTGCGTGTGTGCGTGTGTGCGTGTGTGCGTGTGTGCGTGTGTGCGTGTGTGCGTGTGTGCGTGTGGTACCGGAGGGATGTGAAGTGCGGTAGAAGGAGGGGATGGCGGGGTCCAAGTCCGACTCGGCCAGCCCTCCCGTAGCAAACACTGCCAGGCATTTGCCCTCCCCGAACCCGCTCTCGAGCTTGGCCCTGCACACACACGCGCGCGCGCGGCGTTGGTGAGGAGCGAGGGCGCGGTGCGAATCGGCGCGCAGGCAGCGAATACCAGAGTAGATCGGACTTGAGCGAATCGGCCACGATGTCGCAGAGCGAGACGGCCTCCGGGACAAAGCCAAAGAGGGTCTGCATGTCCGACGCCGCGTGCGTGCCGTGGATGTAGGCCCCGCCCTTCACCTTCATGTAGGCCTTTTCGATGAGGCTTGCAAACGCTTCCGATCTTGTGACACACAACAGCCACATGCGGGACGATCATTTGACGCTGTCCGTGGGCTTGTGGTGGCAGGCGAGTGGAAACGCACTTGTTGGTGGAGAACGAGCACAGCGGGCGACCTTCCGTGTCGAGCGGAAAGAAATCATCCACCAACACCTTACGGAACGCGCCATTCCTGTGGCCAGTTTGGGGGGGCATGTCGTGGCCGCAAAGCCAATTGGACGTCAGAGAGAGAGAGAGAGAGGCACAGCAAACGCTACGGGAGTGGGGGAGTCATCACCAGAAGAAACGGAAGGCGTATTTGCCCGAGGGATTGTAGACGGGCCGCCCCTTCTCGCTGTGTGGATGCACCGAGGGACCCAGGATGTCCTTGCCGAACCTGACCGAGTGCCGCACTCGCGTCACAACACGTTCCATGGCGCGCACGCACACACACACACACACACACACACACACACACACACACACACACACACACACACACACGGGCAGCATGTGGTACTTGAGTTTGTGGTTGGCGCCGGCGGCAAGGGTGGCAAGGAACGCGCAGTCGCCCAACACGCTGCTCTGCGTCACCGCGTATGGACTCAGCCCGTCGCCTGATATCACGACGACAGAAAGGAGAACGCGAGTGAGGGAGGTGGTTGGATTGGGGGGGGGGGGCTCGGTGAGGTTAGCCCCGCCGCGCTTGGCCACTCGCTGATTGGAGGGGGGGGGGCTGGCCACCATACCGATGAGCATTTTCGGCTGGGCGATGAACGCCGCGAGCCGCATCCACGACGCGAACTTGTCCGCTTGCTCCTGTGCGCGCGAGATGCGTGCGGTGTGTGTGAGTGTGAACACAACCCGGCGACGAGGCGAGACGAGACGAGAAGAGCCACACCTTCACCAGCGTCAACTGGCCATCTGGGTCCTGGTTGGCGCAACCGCCACCACCACCACGTCATGGCCACCAACCCAACGAGAGAGGTGTCAGATTGCTTCACTTGTTACGAGACAGCATGCGTGTATAGAGCACAGGGGGAGCGCACGGTGAAAGTGATGTCGTCGGGATAGAAGAAGAGCTCCTCGTCGAGGTCCCGCTGCGTCCATTCGGGAAACGGGCACGCCAGCTTGACCGCCTCGCCGTCCTCATCGCCGTCGACAATTGTGTCGACAACGCCGCCCCGCTTTTCGCCTGCGGGTCTCGACACCGTCTCCTTGCCCTTCCTCCTGGTGAGGGCCACGTCGTCTTGCTCCGGCTCCTCTTCTTGCTCGGCTTCCCTCTCGTTCTCCCGGTCATCGTCGTCGTCGTCGGTCCGCACCGACGCCTCGCTGTGGCGGAGACCGGCGTAGCCTGGAGGGCGCACGCAAGCCAAGGCCAATGGTAAGTGGGAACGAAGGTTCAAGGTGGGATAAAGATGGCGGGCACCGTTGGTTTCGCGGGGCTTGGCGGCCTTCTCCTTCTCGCTTGGCTTGGCTTTGTCCTAACCATGCGAATGTGCGTGCGTGCGTGGTGTGCGAGAGAGAGAGCGCGCGCGCGCGCAATCGGCAAACAGTTGGAACGGTGTCGCGTGGTCGGGATAGGCCTACCTTAATCTCTGGTCCCTCTCGGCGGACCTTGAGCACTGTGTGAGGGTTCTCTTGTGAGGTCTGCTCCATTCGTCGCAGGTCGACGTCGAACATCTCGATCGCAGGCTGCACACACGACACGCACGCGCGCGAACGGCGTCAGAGCTGCCAGAGAAAACGGACCAGAAAGGGAGCTGGCGCCAGGCGTGACCGTACGGTCATGAGGCGGACGCTGAGGCTGCCGAGGCATGCTTGATAGGCCTCCTCGAGCTCTGTCGTGGTGGGTTTGTCGTATTCCTAGCAGACGATAGGCTCAGGCCGCTATTGAAACACCAACTGCGCGATCACCAAGCTACGTTTCCGGAGGAGAGAAGGAGGTACCTCCCAGAAACCGGCCTCGCCAGGCTTGCCGCGCTTCTTCGGGTTCTGCCAATACCACTTCACCTGCACCAAGCCGGCAGCGGTAGCCAGGCAAATGCAACCAGATGACAACAAATGATTTATAATGAATAATTCGTTAAAAAAAGCTCCTAAATCGGCAAGGCTGGAATGGGCGTTTGAACCTTTTTCTTGCTTGATGCCCAACGCCGTAGAGCCTCCATCTCGTCGTGTGCAGAAATGAAAAGACAACCCGCCTTGTTAAAGAAGAAAGATAAGAAAACCAGAAAGAAATCAGCAGCGAAACTCTTCATCAGGCGCCCAACGGCCCAGGCGCTACATAACCCGAAGTCACCATGGCTTTGTGCATCGCCGATACATCGCCATGGTCGTTGTCATCAGCTGGGAACCCAGACGAAAGCCAACGCCTTCTCTTTCTTCACACAAAACGCTTCCGCTCAGAACAACGCCGCATAGTTGGGGAGCAAGGGTGGGAGAGTCTTTGTAAACACTGTGCCGCTTACCGTTAGGCCTCTGAATTGAACAACAAAAGAACAATGGGCGCAGCCACTGCAACCCTTTCTTACGTGCTGTCGCGTGTGGCCTTCCTCGCCACCCACGCAGTGTTTGCCTACTGGCTCAACTACCTCCTCAACGATCCGCTCAATCTGGGTCTCGTGACCCTCGACGCCAAGCCCTCCCTTCCGTACCGCCTCCCTCCCTCTCCGAGCGCGCCTCTTTGCTGACGTGTGCCGACCAATGGCGTGCGTCGAGTAGAGCGGCCCAATGCGAGAGCTTCTCGGTGGCCAACGCGGTGAGCAACCTCCTGTGGTTCGCGCTGTGGTGGGGCACCCACTCCATCTTGGCCCGCAAGGCGGTCAAGCAGGCCCTGGGCTTGTGGGAGCACCCGCTCGAGCGGCCCCTCTTCGCCACCGTGGCCTGGCTGGCCTGGGGCCTCAACGTCCACTTCTGGCGGCCGGTCGACACCTGCGCCGCCCCGTGGGACCCACTGGCCGTGTCGCCCTGGGTGTGGGCAGCCTCGGGAACCGTGTTTGCCGCTGGCGTGGCCCTCATCGTGGGCCTCCTGTGGTCGCTCCCCGACCACGTCTTTGGCACGGCGCGCTATCACTACGAACAGGGTAAGGAGGCTTACTTGAAGGCCTGGCCTGTACGTCTCATGGTGCTGATGATGCTCCACACAACACAGGCAAGCTGCCGCATGGAGACCTGATCCTGCGGTTCCCCTATGGCTTGGTGAGGCATCCGGCCGCGGCGGGCTTCCTGTGGTGCTACGCGGTGTTGCCGGCGTGGACCGTCAACCACCTCTTCCTGGCCGCGTTGTGGATCACCTTCATCGTGGTGGCGACCGGATTTGAGGAGGGCGGCCTCAAGGGCGATGACGAGTTCGGACAGAAGTACGACGTCTACCGGCGCAGCGTGGCGGCCTTCCACCCGTCGTGGGCCGCCCTCAAGAACATCCTCGGCATCGACCCGCTCAAGATTGGCGGTGGCAAGAAGTCTCCCAAGAAAGGAGGCAAATCTGGGCAGACCAAGAGGAAGCTGCCTTGAACATAGAAGTTTTTTGCCTTCCCCTTTCACATTAAATTGACAAATCCTTCTATGCCCATTTGATTTTCTCGCTGATTAATTGGCAGTGCTGACGTCAGCAAGGGCGGGCAAAGCGTCGTTTCCGGCGGCTTTTCTTTATCGTGCAGGGTGAAGAGGAGCCGAAAACTGCACCGAACAATGGACAGACAGCTGGCCTATGCGATCTACTCCTCCCACAACCAAGGCCAATCACGCCTTTTGGAACATCATTCAACACTTGACTACGTAGGACGCATCGAGCTCGCTCTGGCCACAGTTCACAACCCAGCAATAAGCCTCAGGTTTGTGAGAGTTGTAACTACGCGTAGAGAGAGAGAAGTGCACCATGGAGTTACGAGGACGACCCGCGGCCACGTCATGGGACACCAGCAGCAGTAGCAGCACCAGCGCTGCGCATGGCAACGACAACGGCGGAGGTGGTCACCACACAGAGGTGGAGGTGACGATCGTGGGCGACCACGACTCCCCAGCGGGAAAGGAACTTCAGAACAGTGGAGGGAGGCCCCGAGAGCGGTGGTATGGCCTCGACTGGATTCGCTTCATCTGCATCTTCTACGTCGTCTTCGGTCACACCTACAAGGTACTACCTAAGCACGTCCTTGCCTTCGCTACGTTGTTTTTTCAGAGTTTCCAACGTTGTGCGCTACACAGATCAGTCAATACGATGCCGGCGGCTGGCGAGACAAGGATGAACAGTACGAGCCAGGCCTCTACATCTTCCGCGCAGTCTCTCTCGGCTACCACTGGTACCTCCCGTAACATCATGCAGCGTGGAAGCGCAACACACGAAGCTCACGTCGTCGTGCTGTGTTGATGCCGAAAGGTGCGTGCCGATGCTGTTCTTCATTTCGGGCATCTCGATGAGCATTGGCGTCAACTCGTACCTGCGCAAGCAGAGGGAGAAGGAGCGGGCGATGGCTTTCTTCCACACCGCGCTCCCCACCGCCCGCGAGAAGGTCTTCACCCATCTCGGCCTCGTCGTGTCGTCGTGCTGGCGTCTCTCCCACCTCCTCGCCATCGGCGTCCTCTTCAACGTCATTCGCGTACGCCTCCCGCTCGCCTTCTTCTTGTGAGTGCGACTCCTCACGTAGCGGGTACGCAACAGTGCGAAGTGGCGCCTATCGAATGGGGCGGCGAGCACTCACCGATCTACACGCCAGCCACGGGTACGCTCTCCTCTCTGTTGTGTGTGTGTGTGTGTGTGTGTGTGTGTGTGTGTGTGTGTGTGTGTGTGTGTGTGTGTGTGTGTGTGTGTGTGTGTGTCGGCGGCGGCGGCGGCGGCGTGGTTTGGTGTGTGGGGATAGAAGAGAGACTGACGACGACGGGGGCCGTGTATAGAGACGGAGTGGGAGTACAAGCTGCGATTCTGGAGCTGGCTGTTCGATTTCGACCCGGAGACGGGCGGTTTCGTGCGGGCGGGCCTGTTCGGCATCATCGGGTCGCAGTGGTACACCGTCATCCTAATGGCCTTCATCGCGCTCACCCTCCCGCTGGTCATGTGGATCAAGGTACCAGCCAGCCAGCCAGTCTGTCGGTCTACCCACGCAGGCAGCGCAACTCGGCACGCGTACTCACACGCGCTTTGATGCAGGACGGGCCCGAAACTGCGGACAAATCGCAGGTCTTCTCTGTGCTGGGTAGCCTTGCCGCCTCCTCGGCCTTGATTCTCGCGTGTTTGACCCCCATGGAGCTTCCCGATATCGGTGCGCCCCCCCCCCCCGCCCTCTTATCGTATCCATCGAGCTTCACCATGCGGCGGCCGAACGCTCACCGATATGATGCACCGTGCGACAGCCTACTTTGTGGCGGGCTTGTTCGTGCCGATGATCGCGCTGTCGGCGTTCATGTACTGGCCGCACCGCTTCGCCCTGCGCGCGGGTTTTCTCGCCTTCGTGCTGCTCTCGTGGACCCTCTGCATCCGCAAGCCCGATCCCAAGGGTGCGCCCCCCCCCTTCTCTCTCTCTCTCGCACTCCCCCCCCCTCTATTCCTATCACGCCGTCTGCGCTCATCTTCTCTCTCCCTCTCCTTCGGTTTGCAGAGCTCTTCTACCTTCAATTCTTCATCTTCTTCGTTGTGGGCATCTACACCGGAGAGGTACGGCAACTCCACTCAACCCACCCCCTTCACGAACGCTTCTCGGCGCTATGTAACGCGCAACCTCGCTTTCGGTTCCCCCCCCCTCCCTTGTCCCATGTGCAGTTCAAGAGCAAACTCTTCGACGAGCACAACACGCTCTTCCTGTTCAAGGACTGCAACAAGGTGTTTGTGTGGCTCATCTTCGTGTTCTGGAACGTGTTCCCCATCCTCTTCGAGAGCATGCTCTCCTCCATTCGCGGGCCCTACCCCATCCACAAGCATTTCAGCCGACGGTAGCCCCCTCTCCCCCTCTCCCCCTCTTCCCAGTGGCCGGTCTACTCACTCGCTGTGTGGGTCGGCTCAGGTTCGGTTCGATGGCCGGGACGTGGGCGGTGGTGGTGTGCCTCCTGGGCGCCGCGTTCCGCTACATGAACGCGCCCATGGTGCCCTTCTTCTACGACCACCTCTACCGGCTGGGCCTGTGGCTCTTCGTCTCCCACACGCTCATCCTCACCCTCTGCTGGAAATACCGTACGAGCCCCCCCCCTCCTCCCTCTCCTACAACCGACGCAGAGATGAGAGGAGCCCACTCACGCGCTCGCGCTCGCGCTCGCGCTCGTCTCGCAGTGTGGATCCCGATGGGCGTGTCGCTTATGGCGCGTTTCTTCCTGGGATGCCACGTCACCATCCTGCTCACCCTCGCCCTCGTCAAGCTCAGCGCGCGGGTCGAGGAGGCCTTCAAGCGGCGCCTGTCCGCGGCCGACGTGGCCCCGAAGACCCACAAGGCGGGGCCGGTCGCCGACGCCTTGGGCACCGCCAACGGCCGGTTCCGAAGCGAAGCAGACCTGCGGTGATACAGGCGCTCCAACCGAAAATCAAACCAAACAAAATAAAATAAATCAAAGCCACCAAGACGAACCCCGCCAGAGATGGGAGACGTAGAAGGGATGGATGATGGGCCATTCTTTGACGATGTCTCACTGACTGGGGGTAGGTAGTGGCTGATTTGGTGGGGGGCTCAGTCTGCGCCAGTGTAAATCGACCAATTTAGGGGGTTAATCTGCCGGTACCAGACAAGGTCGAGGTAACACAAGTTATTTTCTTTTTGTTGATTGTACACTCTCCACTTCACAAACAAGAGTGTGCTGGAGAGAGGGAGCAAAGGGGAATCGGTAAGTTCGAATATCGAGCGAGCTTAATGGATGTAAAGCAAGAGGAAAAAGAGAATTCAAGTAGCAGCGCGTCGCGTCGTCTTCTCCATCATCAAGAGATTGTAGGTGAGATCTTCGGGGGGTTCGCTCTTTACTCGTCGCCGTTCTCCTCCTTCTTGGCGTCGGTCTTCTTGCCCTTGCCCTTGGAAGTGGTAGATGCGGCACCCTTCTTGGTGGTAGCCTTCTTCTTGGAGGCCTTCTTCTTCTTGGCCTCGACCTTGTCGCCAGCCATGATGCCCTCCGTCTCGCCGGCGAGGAAGGCCAGGATGCGCTTGATGAGGACGGGCTTCTTGCCCGACACCTTGATGCCCTTGGACTTGACGAAGTCCCTGAGCTCCTCGACGTAGTAGTGCTGGAAGATCTCGTCGTAGGTGATGCCCTTCTCGAGAGCCTTCTTCTTGCCCACGTCCACCTTCTGCTTCTTCTTCTTGGGGGCCTCGGCGGGCTCGGCATCCTCCTGCGTGACGATGGCCTCGACGAGCTTCCTCTTGCTCGACGTCTTGGCCGCCTCCTTGAGCTTGAGATCCTCGGCCAGCGCGCGCAGCGACTCCACGTCGAAGTTGGTGAAATACCTCTCCAAGGCGAAGGTGCGGGCCGCCTCGGCGATCTCCTTCTTGTCGGCCTTCACATCGAAGTCCTCGGCGACGACCTTGAGCGTCTCAGCATCGGCAGTGTCGCCCAGGAAGTCATCGAGCCCAGCAGAAACGATCTGCTCCGTGAGCCGCCTGCCGAGCACCGATCGGCTGTTCTTGTTGTCCTCCTCCTTGAACGTCACCTTAGCCTTCTCGCAGAGCGACTTGAGGTTGGTGAGCGGCAGCGACGCGACGAAGACCTCGATGGCGTAGGTGTCGATCTTGTCGCTAATCGCATCAACGATTTCCTTCTTCTTCAGCTTCTTCTTCTCGTTCCTCGCATCGGGATTGTCGTGGATGTAGATGTCCTCGAGTGACTCAAGGCTAAGCGAGCTCAAGACGGAAGTCATTCTCTTATGTGTGATTGTTTGCTAGGAGGATGTGGAGATGGAGCAGTGGACGATCGATTCTGAACGCTCAGAGCTGATCGAAGCAAGATGGCAGTGTGTAGCGGAGAAGTGGCCGTTAGCGCGCGACACAGGACAGAGACAAAGAATAGACGAGGCCAGACCGCGCCAACGCCTAGCCCAACGGGAAAAACCGTCACGCACGGCCATTGGCCGCCGTCGGAATGTGTTCTGCTAAGAATTTGAGAAACCTCTCCAATTCCACACCCTTGGCGGGAAACGCTGGAGTGACCGTTGTAATGCATGGTAACTCTGCAACTGCTGGTGGTCTTAGTTAGTTGATGAGAATAATCAGATGTCTTTGCAGAGCTTGGTCACAGGTTTATGGGTGGGAGACAGACCGAAGAGGTAACAAAAAACAAAGTTGGAGGTGACGGGTATCGATCCCGCTACCTAATGCATGCAAAGCATTCGCTCTACCATGTGAGCTACACCCCCTACTTATCATCTTAGTCAACGTCGTGTTTTTTTGTGTAGCAGAACCTGAAGTAAAATTTACAAGATGGTCCAACAAAACCAGGAGGGGTGTTGTTGTATCAGCACTGAGTAAGAAGTGCCCACTACAGCATGGATAGGCAAGTAGATGCAAGCTATTGTTGGTGTTTGAGGAATGTGATGGACAATAAGAGCAAAATGATCTTTTATCCTGCTCCCCATTTGGCAATCATCACAGACTGGTAAGTTGCTCTTTCATTCTGGCAGTAGTGTCACCTCCTCATGCATTGTTCTGATCTGATGCTCTATTCATGTCTTGGCTGTGAGTGATGCATTGTGGCAGCTGTGTGCAGGAAACAGTGCTCTGCAGCAGACTGGAAAATAAAGAAAATCTTAATCTTAAGACAACCAACTACTAGCCCAATAGAAGCATCCACCAACTACTAGCCCAATAGAAGGCCACCACCACCTCACTGCCCCTGCTTGCTGTCTGAAAGCCTATCTGGGAGGTTCTTGTTGTGGGCATATGAATGTCCAATATCCCAACCAACACTACCTGTCTGTCTGCTGTGACACACTTACGTCCACTTCCCCACCACCTGCATGACTTCTTTGCACCTGTGAGCGCCATCTATTCCCACCAACTCAAACAATCTTTACAAATCCACTGGTTACACACCGGAAGTGTTGCACTACAAATCCTCCTGTATGCCCACTCGCGTGGCCGCCACTGCAGCAGCCTCTTTCGCTCCTTCGGCCGCGGCGGCCCTTCTGGCAAGCTGTCGTCTCCGTGCTTTGATAGTCTGGCGAGCATCTCGCATTAGGAACACCGCACGGGCGAACGGGTACTCCCACCAGCCAGGGGCCGACGACGCGTCGCCAATGCCCAGCACCGCGTGTGAGTGCAGGGCCCCGTTGAATAGCACAGCGTCGCCCGAGGGCACCGTGAGCTCGACCGGGTCCTGGTCGTCGTGTCGATGGAAGCCCATCCTCACCTCGCTGCCGAAGCTCAGCGCCAGCAGCCAGTGGGCGTCCCTATGGTAGGCGCGCTGAGTGCCCGCCTTGTAGATGAGCCCCTCGACGCAGTTGAGCTCGGTGCTGCGGGGCAGCAGCGGAGTGCGGTCCGGACAGTGGCAGGGGCGACCTTCGTGGTCTTCACTGCACCCGTTCTCGGGCAAGCCGGCCCAGAGCCCGCCCAAGCCATAGAGGCTCTGGTGCAGCTGCGCGCTGATTCGGGACAGCAAGTCGGCAAGCTGGCTGCCGGCGGCTTCGGTTGAGACGCCAGTTGGCGCGCCGTCTTGCTGTTGGGCTATGCTGGTGGCGTCGGTGGTGCTGGGGTGGCCGGACCGAGGCAGGCGGAGGGTGAAGAGGTGGGCAAAGGGGAGAAAGTCAAGGTTGGTTCTGTGCGCCGCCTGAAGAAACCGGCCGCACACCTGCTGTTGCTGGTGCGGGGGTATGACCCCGCGGAGGAGCACCACCCCATCACGGACATGCATCGCCTCCACCGCCGTCGCGCTGGCTTCGGGGCCTGGTGTATCCATCGTCAAGTTTGATGAAAAGAAGCCTTCCTTCAGGGAAAGGTGTGAAAAATGACAAAAAAAGAATAATAACCGGTTGCGATTAAATTGCCATTTATTATCTTTCTTGCCTACGCGAGCATGTGGACGAGTTCGTTCAGCGCGTTGTCGAGCACCAGCGATGCGCCCGCTCTCAGCAGCAGCGCCCACTCGGCCTCGATCTTGCTCTCCCCTCCTGTGTACACGAGGTCGAGTCGACAAAAGGATAAGTCCACGCAATGGACACACCGTGACTAAACAACAGCTGCTGTTTTGCGTGGCCGTTACCTGGAGCCACCACGCCGAGACCCTTGATGCCCGCGCCGGTAGCCGCACGGATGTCGTCCACCGTGTCGCCTGTCCCGCGTTGGCGATCAATGGGCCAGCAGTCACAGCCTCGTGCACGAATTGCGCAGCAGCAACTCTCGAGAGCGGGGAGGGGGGGAAGCCGTACCGATGAGGACTGCGCGTGACAGGCCCAGCTGCTGGAGCGCGAGCGCGACCGGGGCGGGGTCGGGCTTGGGCCGAGGGGTGTCCTCCATGCACACCACGGCCTTGAAGTAAGGCCCGATCCCGTAGTGGTCCAGGAACTTACGAGCATCGGAGCGAGGTCGTCCTGCGCGATGTTCGAACGCAACGCAACGCAACGCAACGCAACGCAACGCAACGCAACGCAACGCAACGCAACGCAACGCAACGCAACGCAACGCAACGCAACGCAACGCAACGCAACGCAACGCAACTCGCGTGAGCTCTGGAATATACGGCAGGGAGGTGGGCAAGGGAAGCGAAACCCGTGACGACGCCCAGCGGATGGGTGGCGGAGAGCTTCTCGAGGAGGCCCTTGTCGATGATCAGTTTCTCCGTGGTCCAGAGGCCCGCACGCTCGGGAGTGCCCTGCCATCACCCCCCCCCCCGCACGCGCGCAGGGTCAAGCCGTGAAGCGTTGCGCAGGCAAGAGTAAAGGGGGGGGAGGCTCCATACCTGGTAGTACTCCTCGAACTTGGCCGTGACCTCTTCGAGGGTGGGCGTGGCCTCGTCGGCGGACTTGGCGCTCGCCACGAGGCGCTGCGTGAGCTTCCAGTCGTTATTGGCGTCGCCCGCGGCCTTGGCCTTGGCCACGTCCTCGCTCGTCACCTCCACACCAAAGAATTTGGCTGTGCTCCTCCCCCGCCCCCATCGCGATGTGAGGCGAGCTCAACCGTGCAGCGCGCGCGCTCTTTGTTTACCGGTGAGAATGATCGCCTGGCGATAGGAGGCGGACACGTCGGCAAGCACGCCGTCCATGTCGAACAGGATGCCCTCGGGCTTGTAGTCGCCCATGACCTCCGCCACCGCCTGGACGCGCTCGGGGGGTGAGCAAAGGCGAGCGCGGATCGCTCGATGCGAGGCCCCATAGGCGGGGTGGCCACCTTGGGCGCGGGGGGCAGGAGGAGCTGGGCGAGGGCGTGGATGACTCGGTCGGTGTGGCCCGGCAGCGAGGACGAGATGCGGATGTAGTTCTGGAGGGCGCCGCCCTGGCTCCCAAAGTAGCGAATCAGGATGCCCCGCTGGCGCAGCCCCTTGGCCACCTCCGCCGCCGTCGACGCCGCGCTCGGCAAGATCTGCAGCAACCCCCCCCAATTGGGGTCGCGTCGAGTCGGGCCGCCTGTCAGCGGAGGTCGAGGGCAGAGGCGATGGCGGGGGCTGGGAGGGGGGGGGGTGGCGTGCCTCGCAGAGAACGAAGTTGGCCTTGGAGGGAACGGGGCGGAGGTAGGGCGCGAACATGGGCGAGGAGAGGAGGCCAAAAAGGCGCTCCTTCTCCTCGACCAGTAGGCGGACAGTCTTCATGATCTTTTCCCGGTGGGCGAGGGCCGCGCGAGCCGCTACACACACACACACACACAGAGAGATAGCGCCACCTTAAGGACCTCGCAAGCATGGGCAAAGATGCAGAGATACTGGGGAGTACCGGCGTCGGCGGGAATGCTGATGTTGTAGGGCTGCTTGAGGGCCATCATGCCCCCGACCAGCTTGGCGCTTGTCGACACGGCGTAGCCCACGCGCACGCCGGCCAGACCTGCCCACTTGCTGGCCTCACCGAAAAACGGCATCAGCCGACCAGGTCCCACCATCCTCGAGACGATACAATAATAATAAATAAATTAATAAATAAAAGCAAACCTGAAGGTCCGGCACACGACGAGGTTGGGAAACTCGGAGGGAAGCGGGCCATCGGCGAACGATGACATATCTATGTGACAGAAAATGAATAAGTTTATAGAATTAAATTGATAAAAAAAAGAAAAAAGAATAAGAAAAAAAGAATGAAGAGCGAAGCAAAGGAAAAAACAAAGAGCGAATGCGACGGGGAGGAGTTGCCTGCAAACTCGATGTAGGCCTCGTCGATGACCACAACGCAATTCTCCTGGCACAGCTTACGCACGTCGTCCTCGCTCATCACGTTTCCTGTGCCCCGAGGTCAGCTTGTGGCGACCGGGCACACACCCGATCATCGCGCTGCGTACCGGTGGGGTTGTTGGGCGAAGGAATGAACACCAGGGGCACCGAGTTCTCCCGAACCGAAGCCACGATGGCGTCTACGTCGAGGTCGAACGTTTGGGGCTGTACCATACCACCATCACCACACGGGTGAGCGTGTACACGGGTCTCGAGCGCAGTGCCAAGCGGGCACATTGTGGGCGAGCAACCTTGCGTGGGACGTCGATGACCCGAGCGGCGGCCACCTTGGCGAGGAAGGAGTACATGCCAAAGGTGGGCGTGCTGGTCAGGATGACCTGGGGGCTCAGCAAGCGAGTGATCATGTCCAGGATATCATCGGATCCTGTTGTGTATGTGTGCCACGCGAGAAGATGTTGCGCGCACAGCGTTGGGACTTTGGGACCGCGAACGGAAAAGAGAGAAAGCGACAGCACACAAGAACGAACCAGCGCCGCACACGATCTGCTGGGGCGTGAAGCCGGGGTGAAGCGTCCGCACGAGCGCTTCCTTCAGCAGCGCTTGGTCCGGGTCTGAGGAGAATTGTTTAAAAATAAATAAATAAATATAAATATAAATATAAATATAAAAACTGAGCGTGGAGAAGCGGAAAGTGAAGTGCAAGAAAGGGAGAAGACCAGGATAGATGTGCAGCTTGGAAAAGGCATCGACGACGGCTTGCTTGACTTCCTCGGGCGTGCCGTAGGCGTTCTCGTTGGCGTCCATCTTGATCAGGTCCTCCACGCGCAGGCCGACCTCCTGCGCGATCGACTCGAGCGACTGGACCGGCGTGTACTTGAGCGCAGCCACATCGGGCCGTATCAGCTGGTCGGGCGTCCTCGTGTGCTCCATCTCTCACTGTCGTTTTGGCGTCGCCAATAAATAAAACAAAATCTTTATTTTTCCATTTTACAGAATAAAATCTGAGAAACGCGACGGAAAAAGGAGCGGCAAGAAAAGGGAAAAGAAAAATTAGCTGCGCAGTCACAGATCCCTGGCGCATCGAGTAGAACTTGATCGCTCAATTGTTAGAAGATGGCAAGCAAAAGCTATGGTGAAGATCTTATCCCTCCCCCGCAGTCGGTTTCGGTATTGATCCCACCCTCTTCCATCAGTGCCTTTTGCTCTTCCTCCATCATCTAACAACGTGGCTTGCCATATCTTGTGCAAATTATGCCAATTTCCAGGACAACCCATTTGCCTCTACGTCAGGTACCATTTTTCAGCTCAGGCGCCTCTCCCCTTTCTCTTCTGATCTCGAGCTTTGTGTCCAGACGGAGGGCAATCGTATGACTTTAGCGATGGAGGCACCTACGACGACCTCTACACCCAAAACAACCCCTACGCCGGCAGGTGCAAATCTCTCTCCCCCTTGTATGTACGCCCAACTGTTGGGCTCTGACGCGTGAGGTCGAATCTCTGGCTACGCGTGCAGCTACGCCGCGCCCTCTCACTCGGCCCAGCAGCAGCAGCCAAACTATGACTACAACAACCCGATGCCCGACTTTGAAGGTAGATCCCCCCATCACCTTTGCCGGTCGTACGCGTTTGTAGAGAGAGAGAGAGAGAGAACGTATGTCACTTGGCCTAACGAAGCGTTGCGTGTGGACACACACCAACACAGAGGATCGGTTCCCGGGCCAGAAGGACAACTACATCGACCTCGAGAGCGAGATCAGCGGCACCACCACCTCTCCTTCGACCGTCTCGGTACTACTCCTCTGTCTCATCATCGTCATCACATACACGCCGTGCGCGCGGTCGTCGGAGGTCCTGCTGCACACAGTGACGCTCACTGGTGTCGTGTGGTGATGGTCGTTTGTCGCCACAGGGCACCCCGGTGCCGACCACGGACGAGGAGGTCAAGAAGCATCGCATCTGGCACATCGAGTACTACGCCAAGTACTTTGATGTCGACACCACCGAGGTGGGCGCCCGTATCGTGCGGAGTCTCGTCCCCTTCTCCTACAAATTCATGGACTCGGTCGCCCACAACCCCGATCTGTACGCCACCTTCTCTCGCTCCCCCTCAGCTCCCTGTGTGGTGTCGGGCGTCGTGTGGGGCTGATGGTCGAGTTTGCGTGGTCGTCGTGGTCATCGTAATCTTCAAGGTGGGGCCCGTTCTGGATCGCGACGACGCTGATCTTCGCCATCGCCGCCGCCAGCAACTTTGCCGCGTGGGTCCACAGCAAGAACGAATTCCACTACGATTTCGAGACGGTACATTACTCCTCCCTTCGATCTCTCCTCGAGCGTGGCCCGTGCCCTTTCCGGTTTTGCAGGCGGCTGTGTGTGTGTGTTGTGTGGCGTCTCACGCGCAAGCCTCGTGGGTGGATGGGGGGGGGGGAATAGGTGAGCGTTGGGGCGGGCACGATCTACGGTTACGTGAGCCTGGCGCCCATCATCCTGTGGGCCATCTTCAAGTGGCTGGAGATTCCCGTCACGCTGCTCCAGAACGTTTGCATCTACGGCTACTCCCTCTTCGTCTTCCTCCCCGTCGCCGTACGCCCCCCTTTCCATTTTCTTGGCTAAAAATACATTTTTTTAATTCATTTTAATTTATTTATTTATTGCTAAATCGGCGTGAACGCGTAGGGCCTGTGCATCCTGCCATTCGAGTGGCTGCGTTGGGTCCTCATCTGCGGAGCCGCCGCACTCTCGATCACCTTCCTCCTCATGAACTTTGCCGCGCCCATCGCCCAGAACAGGTGTGCTCCCATTTTTATTTATTTGTTTATTTATTTGTTAATTTATTTATTTGTTTATTTATTTGTTTATTAATTGGTGGTGATGCTCACGGTCCGCCCTGCCACCGTACAGATACGAGGGTCCTCGTAAGCCGATGATCGTCGCCGGGCTGCTTGCGGTCATCGGCCTCGCCCACTTTGGTCTGGCGCTGGCCTTCAAGCTCTACTTCTTCAACTACGCCGACTAGTCGGCGGGCCCTTTTCTCCAACGTCACCACCGCCTTCATCATCGCCATGCTCCGCTTTTGTTTAGTTTGAGGTGTATAAACATTTAATTCTTATTTGCATTCATGTTTGTTTTTTGGTGAGGTCAAGCCATTCCGTGGTCCACCTTCCTTCTTCTTCGAACACTTCTTCGCCTAGTGCCGCTGCTGTACAAGAAGATGGACAGGGGAAGCGCCCCCCTTAGATGCTGGTGGTCGAGTCCCACTTGCCGGCCCTCTGGTCGACGTAGCCCTTCTGCTGCTTCACCTTGGCGGCCACCTCCTTGGCGTGCTGCACTTCCTTGTGGGCCTACACCCAGCACGTGCACCACAGGAGCTTCAACTTAGACGTCCTCCTACACAAGCATCTTGGCGCAGGCAAGAGGTTACCTTGTCCTTGCGGTCCTCGAGTATCTTCTCCCGCCTCTTCTCGGCGTCCTCAAGGCTCTGCTTTGGGTCATGCAGTCGTCCGGCATGCTGCAAGAGATGTGAGACCAGAGGCATCTTTCTTGCTCGTTGAATCTGTGGAAGAGGTAGATGAGAAGAGATGTGCATACCTCTCTGGCCTCCTGTTCAAGGTGGTGCCGAATCCTCTCGTCCTGAGGGTTGCCCTTCTGGTGGCCTGTACCGATATCAACGTCAAACGCCATCGCCTTCTTGTCGGTCGCCATCTTCTTCTTTTTCCTGCTCTGGTCCTAGTTGCTGTTGTTTTGTCTTGGTGGTGTGCTGGTGAGGCTGAAGTGATTGTGCTCGCCTCTTGTCTTGCCGTCCATCGTCGACATGCAACGAAAGACGGCAGAGTTTTCGCCAGGGCTTCATAGCTGTTGACTTTCTGTCGACAAGCGCGCGAAGCGGCCTCTTCGTGCAGAGGCACAAGGTACACCTGACAACTGATGGAAACGCTAGAGGAGAGCCTTCTTGATTATGAGGAAGCGCCTGGACGAAATACATCGACCAGCTCCGCGTTGGAGCGTGCGGAGAGCAGCTGCAGGAGGACCCAGCCCGGGCGAGCGTCGACCTGAGCGTAGGGCGACCATTGGGTGAGCCGGGGTGTACGGTCCCACTCCAAGGGAGGGGGGGGGAAGGGAGGCGAGCAGAGTCGCACCGTGAGGTAGTCCTTGTCCTCTGGTCGCTGGAGTAGCGTGTGGGCGCTGAAGAGGACCGACGTCACCAGCCTGGCCTTGACCAGGCAGGGCAGCAGCCGCAGCTCCACGTCGGACAGCGGCCTCACCGAGCAGTAGCCCTGCAGCACGCTCCTGCCCACCTCCAGGACCCTCCAAGACTCCTTGTCCGCTGGGGCCGCTGTCTGGTCGCGGACCTGCTCCTCCTTGCGGATCTTGTCGATCATCGCATAGGCCATCATGATGGCCAGCTCGTTGACCAGGTTGGTGTGGGACACGTCGCCAAAGTCGATGAACGCCTTCACCTCGCCACGCGCCTCGTCGACGATGATGTTGAGCGCGTTACCATCGCACTACACGTGACCGCACGCCATTGTACATGATTTAAATGTTCCCAAACACCATAATGTTTTTATTTACATTTTATTATTTTCAGATATAGTGATATTCAAAGAAACATAAAAAAAGACGCAGGCGTACGTGAATGACTCCGGAGGGAATGGATCCAAGAAGCGGAAGGACCTCCTTCTCGAACTGATCGAAAACATCTTCCACCAGCTCTGTACAGAGGAGAGGCCCAGCGAAGGGGTATCGTGAAGTCTCTAAATAAGAAATAAGAAAGACTGAGAAGCTGACGTGTCCGTACTGATGTGCGGTGCGGGGGTCTCGGCCTGGATGAGCGAAGGCAGGTACTGCTTCATGTTCATCAGGTTCTTCGGGTCCCATGCGTAGTCGGTGCGCACGAACGGGTGGCTGAACCCTGTCCACGCCTTGGAATAAATGGGGAGCCCAAACGATCCGTCAATCGAATGGCTCGCCGCTACGCCCACACTGGCCTCTGTAGTTACCTGGTCCATCTGGGCGCCGAACGAGCCCACGGACCGATAGAGTTCAAGAGAGGGAGCGGCGTGAAGCAGGGTGCTGCCCTCGATCCACTTCAGCAGGCGCACGTACGACTCGCCCTCTCCGCTGCCGCCCTCCTTCTTCACTGCGACCGTAGCAAGCCCACACACGTGTAAGGCGAGATGGGGCCTATATGGGGAGCAACGTGAGGTGGGGGCAGGGGGAGAGGTGTAGAGAGTACGTGTGACTTGCGGGATGAGCGAGCCAGAGACGGAGGGAACGGCAGACGGGGCGCACAGGCCCTTGCGCACGAGCCAGTCCATGCTCTGGTTCTGCATATCCAGAAACCCTGCACACACCGGCGAGGTTTCTGTCAGAGCGAGGCGAGCACACACTGCAAGAAAGGCGACATGTCCCCAGCACCTTCGCTCTCGCCAAAGTGCGAGAACTTGAGGGTATACTTGCTGCCGTCTGTTGTCTTCACACAGAAGTTCTACCACGAGGGAGCAGGAGGCATGAGCGCTGTTGCCCTTGTGGAAAGATTTGGTGGTATGCTGGATTGGAGAAAGCTGAGGGGATAGAGGTACGGCATCGTCATAGCCGGGCAGGGCCTCCACGCTTTCCGCGTCGAGGCAGTAGAGTCTCTCAAGCAGGGCACTGGCCTCCTCCACACTCACGTGGGGTTTCCAGCTCATGGTGGCTTTGGTACTGCTCCAAAAATGATTTCCCCCTTTTTTTTCTTTCGTGCTAGCTGCCTCTGTGGTCCGCTTTGTCAACAGGTTGTCCTTTTGAGCGGTAATGGTCGATTTGATCAACTCCATGTACATTGGCTCCTCGGCTTGTTCAATCCAGCATACACCACACAAATTTTAAATTTGCCAATGCGGTGGCGATCTAGTTTGCCAGCCTGGCCAAGAGTTCGTTGACGTTGTCTGCCACCAGGCGGATCACCTCCCCTCGAACATCGGTGTGGGTGATCACCCCGGCAGCGATGGCGGCCACCTTCTTGTCGGGCACCTCCCACGGCTTCAGGCCTTCGTCAGTGTCCTGCCTCTTGACCATCATGCCGATACGGTACTCATTGATTCTGATTGCGCGTTCTTTGAACTCCTTTCTCACCACGTCGCTCAAGCCAAACAGAGCAGACACGCCGACCGTCACCAGCCCCGAGGTCGGTGCGATAAGACCTTCTCCAGCAGTGCCTGTTGGCCAATCAAAAGGTTAGCGCCTGACATAGGAGTCTCACGAGGGGTGAGGTCTTTTAACCTGTGATGATGGTGTAAGAGGATCCCTCCTGGTCTGCAATGGTGGGAAGCAGCGCGGAGAGGGCTACGAAGTGCGTTCCGACGAAGTTGTGCATATACTTGTTGAACTCTTCGATGGAGTATTCGAGCACAGGCCTGTCCTGATGCCAAGAACCCAGTGAAGCGACGACGTGGTCGACGCGACCACCGGTGGCCTGGTGAGCTCGGGCGGCGTCGAGGAAGCGGAGCGCGCCCTCCTTGGTGCCCACGTCCTCCTCGACTGTAACCAGCCTGCTGACATCAGCACCCTTCTCGCTGGCGAAGTGAATGAGCTTGGCTAGCGAGTTGCGGGAGCGTGAGGGCACTGCCACGGTGGCGCCCTTGAGCAAGAGGTCGAGAGCGATGGCACCCCCCACGAGCCCTGCACCGCCCAGCACAAGTACCACCTTTCCCTTCAGCTGTGCGTCGCTCGTAGTCATTGTCTGTGCGTGTTGTGTAAACGATTGCGTGTCTTGATTGGAAATGGTGTACCACAAAGCACACTTATGAGGATTAGGAGGTGCGCATACGGCGACACGCTTGTCGGCGCCAAGGTTTGAATGCTGAGTGGCCCATTCGAAAAAAATAATTGACAGCTTTTTTTTGCGATTGGCCCATCCGGGAAATGGATAAGGTGTGGAGGGATGTTCCCCGAGCCGACTTGCATGTTTTCCATCGTCGTTGATGTGGCTCAGCGCAAACTCCGTGGAGAGTCGCAGTCGGCGATCAAAGGAGTTGTGAACAAACAGGCTCTCCTCGGCCGCAAGGCGGAGCGGAGACCCGTCAGACAGGAATGCAATACGACCCTATCGGTTTCCGTGCAAGCGCACGTCTAGGCAAATGTATTGAAACGGGGTTACGGTGTACGAGAACAACACAACACAGATGCCGTGAGAGGGTCGAGACTCAGGGACCCTGAGTGTCGAACGGTCGCCTGGATCAAGCGAAGTTGCGATCGCAGCTGACAACGCACAGCTGGTTGGTGGGGCAGGCTTCGCCAGACGCGCGGTACACGCCCTGCAGTTGCAAGTTGCGTGCTGGGTGAGCGATTCGCATGACGGGCTTGAAGCAGTGGCGAGCAATAGGGACGGTACCGAAGAGTTGGGGTAGCACCGGCCAGAGTCGGCATAGAAGATCACGCTGTCGATGGTAGTCGGGTAGCAGCCCTGGTTACGCCAGAAACAAACACGTCAGACACAGACAGCTTGGGGAGTGGCCCGAAGAGGCAGTGTACCTGAGCGTCACGGTAGGCCGGCTGGTTATCAACCAGCACCTTAGGGCAGCACCCGTTGCTGTCGCTGAAGAAGCCGTTGGCGCACTTGACCGCGTTCTGCTGGTTGCTGGCTCCGCCGCTCAGGGGCGAGCACAGCGGAATGCACACGCGATCGGCAGGGCAGGCCTCGCCGGCGATCCTGTACACTCCCTGAAGCCAATATGAAGCGGCGCCATCCCACCGTGGGGTGAGCCCACATTCCACGAGTAGGGTCTCATGATTGGTGTGTTGTGACGTACGGCCGAGTTGGGGAAGCAGCCCTGGGCGTCGGCGTAGAAGGCCACGCCACCAAAGAACCTGGGGAAGCAGCCCAGAGCGTCAGCGTAGTAAGGGGTCGAGTTGACCACCATCGGGCAGCAGCCGCGGGAGTCGGGGAAGAAATCCGAGCCGGGGCACTGTTGGCCGGCGGCCAGGCCGACGCAGAGGAGCATCAGGGCGGCAGCGAGAGCAGCGAATTGGTTCATGACTGGTCGAAGAAGGAGAAGCGAGGTCGTTGTTTGTTTGTTTGCTGGTTGGTTGGGTTCGAGTGAGGAATGGTCGACCATCGAGGATCGGCCGAGTATGAATAGGTGAGGCTGTCCAATCAGTTTACGGCCATTTTGAAGTTACAGTGCCCCGTAGGCGATACGGAAGCTTCAGCAGACGGCCCCGTTGGGAAGCGGGCCTGCTGGACAACCGCTTCGGGCGCCTCCGCTTCTACACCAGCGACATCTCCTGTGGTCCAACCACTCGACCAGACACCGCCGAGGTCCCCGAGCGAGCCCCCAGGTTCGAGAGCCCGCGACAGCCAAACCCAAATGGTGAGAGACAACCCCCAAGACAGCATCAGGGTCATGGCTCCTCCTCTTCACCATCGGCCTCCTCGCCGGTCTCACCGGCGGACGTCGGTACTCCGGGCTGGTCCTCCGCACGAAGGCCGAGCCTCCGCTGGCGCAGCCGCTCCTCGTACCGCTGCTCCCGCGCCGCCTGTCTCTGCTGCAGGGCCTGCACCAGACCGGCCACCGCCCCGCGACAACGATGATGAGATGTGCGCATGGACACGTGTGGGACGGGGGGGGGGGGAAGTTGCCTGGTGCACGTGCTCCCAGGTGCTGGGCCCGCCCCCCGCCCGTAGGAGCCGTCGCAGCGTGTTTCGAAGCATCTGTTCCTGCGCTCGCTCGTCCTCCGTCGGGGCGTCCCTCATTCGAGGTTCCGCACGCGCCTCACCCTCCTCTTCTTCTCCAATGTAGTTGTCCTCCTCCTCCTCCTCATCGATCTCATCGCCGTCGTCGTCGTCGTCGTCGTCGGGGTCTTGGTTGAGCATGCGCTGCAGCTCCTCGAGCGGGAGCGGGCGGTCGTGCTCGGCCATGCGGTCCGCCTCGACTTGCTCTGCGCCGGTCTGGCGGCGCCAGTGCGGCGTGTGCGAGGGTCGCCTGTCAACCTCCAGTCGGAGCGCAGTGGCGCTGTCGTCCTCGATGTGATCGTCCTCATCGTCCTCGTCGCCCTCGTCGCCCTCGCCGTCGCTCGACTCGCCTACAAAGCGGTAGAGGTCCATCATGCGGGCAAAGTCGGTGGCCATATCGTTCACCTGGTGGTGGTGGTGTGTCACGACTCGTGTATCAGCCAGCCAAGTACACCGGCACAGCAGCGCTGATAAAGAGGGGAGGGGGGCTCACCATGTTGAGCAGGTCGGCCGACGGGTTGTCGCGGCCCACCTGGTCGATGAGCGCGCCCCAGCCCATATTATTGGAAAACGTGAAGTTGTTGTCGTGGAAAACCTGCACGTGCGACTGTGAGACTCTCCTCTACGGCACTGGCGTGTGTGCGTGCGTGTGTGTGCACGCGCGTGTGTGATGTGTGTGCGCCGTTAAGGACCTTGAGCATCTGCTCGCCGTATTTCTGCATGAGGGATTCAACGGCTGTTCGGTGGTTGCGCAGGAAGCTCGCCTCGCCCAAGCCGCCCTCCTCCTGCGTGTCGTGAGTTGGGCGTTTAGCCACATCGACAGCGACTCGACACACGCACACACCACATGCGCAACGCTGCAACAGATGACAGAGCTTGCTTGCCTGTTGTGTTGTCTTGGCAGGCGTGGGCGGTTTCCTCTTTCGCTGCGGGGACCACATGTACAGCCCTGACTGTCGGAAGGGGGGGGGGGGACAGACTCAGCCGTCAGCGGGGAGGCAAATTTGTGTCGACATGGGCGAAACGCGCGCGTACGTTTTCGATGGAAGAGGAAACCAGCTTGAGCGGCTCGCTGTCGACGGCGTCGACCAGATGTACGACCGACGTATGGCCCTCCAACCGCGAGACCACCCGGCCCGAGTCCCGCTCGTAGATATAGACGCAGTTGTCCTCAGAGCCTTGCCCCCCCCCCCAACAAACAACCGTTCGCACGAGCGTGAGACACACACGCGCGAGCGTTGACTCCTGGTCGCCGTGGCACACCTGTGATGACGTGTCGGTCATGATTGAGGAACGCCGACGAGATGTTGTAGCCGCTGCACTTGTGCTGCGCATAACGCTGCACCTGGCCCCTGCCACCACCCACCCCCACATACACTGAGCGTTAGACCGTGGCTGTGGTTGGCGCGTGCTAGGCGATGGCGACGCGGGGCGGGGAGGAGTGACCACCCACCCAGAACTGGCGATGCGGTCGGGCTTGAGCCTGCTGGTAAAGAGACGGGTGTCCTGTGATGGCAACCACGCACGAACGCTTGAGAAGGAGAGAAAAGGATTGGCTGCTGCCGAACGAGGCGTACCCATAGAGCGAGGGTCGAGTCGCGACCCGAGGACAGCAAGTAGCGGTCGTCGAGCGCCACGCTGAGCGTGTTGATCTTGGCCGAGTGCCCGTGGATGTCGGCCACCGCCCGACGGCGCCGCATATCTCGCCTGTTGCACATTTCGGTAAACAAAATAATTAATCAATAAATGTGGAAAAACACAAATGATTTGCTTACAAATATTAAAAAATAAAAATGGAAATAATTAAATCAAAAATCAATTTTAAGCAAACATGGACGGGTACCTGTCCCACATCTTTATGAAGCCATCGCGAGCACCCGAGAAGAAGAGGTTTGCGTCGGCGTTCATAAACCGGAGGCTGTTGATTGTGTTGAGCTCTGTGTAAATCTGTTACACACACACACACACACACACACACACACGTTTTGCAAGCTTCCACGGCTCAGCCCATTGCCTTCGCGCAGTAGAGAGAAAGCAGGAGGAGAGCAACGAGGCATGGGGAGGGCAGGCCTTGCGCGTACGTCGGAGGAGTGGGCGTCGGGGAGCGTGAAGAGGACCCGGCCCGTGGCCACGTCCCACCCGTAGATGGTCGACGACACGCATCCCGAGAGCAGCGTCGCGTCGTCGGTCGTGAGGGCCAAGCTACGCAGCCAGTCTGTGCTGGTCGCGTGAGATCAGCGCCTCGCGCGCTGTGCCTCTTGTGCGGTGGAAGGAGGAGGCTACGTTACCTTTGTGGTCGTCGAAGGAATGCACGACGCGACAGTTGCGCCACAGCTTGATGGTCTTGTCCAGCGAGCAACTGAAGAAGTCGTCCACTTCGCCGCCTTCTCCGCCGCCGCTGTTGGTGCTGTGATGGCTCCACACGAGATGGGTCACGATCTCCGAGTGGCCTTGGTCGAGGCGGTGCTGCAGGCGCGGCGGCCCACGACTGCAGTCCCAGATTTCGATGCAGTCGGCGGCTGCCGTGGCTACGTGGGAGCCATCGTTGCTGAATCTAACGCAAAAATGGCAGCCCTCGCCCAGTGCAGATGGAGATGTGGCAGTGGAGGCAGAGTTGGTGGAAGAGGAGGCCATAATGCATTCGAGGCCCATCCTGCCAATCAACAAGTCGGTGCACCGATTGCGCCAGCAGGGGAGCGGAAGGGGAGGAGAGATGAATGACGATCTCCGCGACGGTGGCAAGGGCGAGATAGCAAAAGGAGACATCCAGGGCAGCCGAGCGACGAGCTCAGCCACGGTATTCGAGTTGGACACGTCACCTTCGTCTCCCACATCCTCTTTCTCCATCTTTGTGGTTTTTAAATTTTGTCTAGGCGTGGCCAAGTGAGTGCGGTACCACAATGATACAGCGTAGTATCATGTGTTCTTTGTTGATACTACCATTGGTGCAGTTCGTTGCATGTTCTTTATAGAACATTTGGTGTGCCTTGTTGTCACTTATTGAGAACAGGCACATTCCCTGCCCACCAGGATCAGTGGAATGGCTTCCTGATCAAGGGCTCGCCCTTCACCATCAAAATGCAGCCTGGTCCCCTGGACCCCAGTAACTGCTTCGCCAGGGGCCTCAGTCTTGTCACCCCAAGGAATAAGACTCCCTGTTGTTATTGTCATCACTGTGGCGTGTGGTGGTGCTGAGATGTTATGCTGTAGTGATGTTGTGAAGGTGTGGTATGGTGGTGTGGTGGTGGTGGGGTCAAGTGGTGATGGTGGTGGTGAGCAGGTGGTGGTGTGGTTGTGTGGTGGGTTATGGTGTGGTGGCGTGGTGTTCTCCTGGTGATATTGTGGTGATGTTATGGTGGTCAGGTGGTGGTGGTCAGGTGTGTTGTCGGTCAGCTACACCATCAAGGAGAATAGCCACACGTGGCCCCTTCATTTCCATCGCCACCTTTTACATCCTCTCGCATGAGACCCACTCGGCTGACAGAAGCGGTTGTCTTCTGTGTTCTTGAACTGAGGCAGTTGATTGCGTTAAGCTCACGAACACCATGACACACAGGCCAAACGCTGTTTTCATTTGGGCGTTTTAGTTTATTGGCCATATTTTGTCAAGACTCAAACGTGCTCTGCCAGCCCGGCCTTCTTACGCCAGAAGCGGAGGGAGAGGTGAGGGTGGTGGTGGGACTTGTCCTCCTTCAGCTTCTCCTTCTCTTTCTCCTTTTCTCTTTCCTTCTCTCTTTCCTTTTCCTTCTCCCTCTCCCTCCTCTTTTCGCTTTCCTTTCGCCGTTCGCGCTCGTCCGAGTTGCTGCGCACTCGACTCGTCCAGCGATGGCTCTCCTCCCACCTCTCGAGCTCTTGCCTCTCCCGGGCCTCGCGCTCTCTCACCGCCTGCTCGTCCTCCGCGCGGCTCTTCTTGTCCAGCGGGTAGGGGAAGACCGGCGTGAAGCGCTGGTCAGGCGACGGGGTGATCAGGCTCACCCTCTCGCCCTGCCTCGTCAGGAAAGCGCCCACGTAGACCGGCCACTGCTCCACGTCGGGGAACACCTACGTGTCGCGCACCGCGTGAACATACATGCCAGAGTAGTAGCAAGAGATGAACATAGGCCGTACTATGGGGTCGTGGACCATCTTGAAGTTCTTGTAGAAGATGACGTAGGGATACGATGGGAAGCGGTCCCTGTTGGCCATCGACTCGTCGTAGATGCGGGAGCGCCTGTTCTTTGCCTCGATCACCCTGTACGGCTCATGATTAGGTGTATGATGATGCAGCATACTAGGCAGACATAGACGTCGTTGTAATGGTGGTACCGCTGCCACTGAGGCGGCTTGGGCGTGAATTTGTAGGTCTGGTGGGCCTTGTAGGCGTCGTAGATGCCGACCTGTACACTAATGATGTCGCCCTTCTTGAACCGTGCCTCATCCCGATTCGCCTCTCTGCCAACAGTGAGCACGTTCGGTAAGTGTGTCACATGCGTTGTGGAGCCGTCGGAAAGCGGAGGACCCACCGATACGTGGCACGAGAGCCATAGGCGTGAAGATCGCCGTCTCCAAAGTAGCTGATCATGAAATGCAGCGGGCAATCGACGCGAGCCACAGCCGTGCGCACCATGCTCAACGATATCGAGAAGTAGACGCCTGCGCCGAAGGTGAGCCACCCAGTGAACAAAACAGAGAGAAAGGCTTTGCGCACTTGGTTCTTCGTCGATGGAAAAGTGGGCAAGGTAGAGCTGCTGAGGCTGTTGTTTGGACCGACCGCCGCCGCTGCCGTGATTAGTGGTTGAGGAGTCCGCCTCGTAGGTGACCCAGGCAGTGTGAGAAAAGATGTGGGGGTAGCCCTTGCGGGTGGTCTTGCACACTGCGCCCGCGCCATCGTCGATGACGTCCACGCCGGAGCCGTGCTCGTTGGCGAAGCGGACAGCCTTCATGAGCTTCTGTGGAAACAAGTTAGACCAGCTGGCCAGGCTTACTGAGGGATCCCCGCTGCCGTGGAACAGGAGAAGGTGGAGCATCCAGGTGGAGAGGGGTGCAGGGGTTGGGTGCTGTACTCTTGCCAGTGTGCGGTTGGAGCGGATGATAAAGTCAAAGTCTCTACACACGAGCGAGACGGTAGCCAGATGGGTCTGGGAAGGCACACGATATTATATAGGAAGTACAACAACAATAAGCGGGTAGCCAAAAAGATGGGGACGCACAGGAAGTCGCAAGTACTGAAAGATGAGGTCCCACACTTCGCGTGGGAGAGAGCGGCTAGGCATGTATCAACGTAGAGCGGACTCACAGCCTGTTGTGGGTGCGGGAGTTGCGGGGCTCTCGTGTCTTCTTCTCCGCCTCTGGGGAAATGGCACGAGCAGTTGATGGAATGCCCCACACACGGAAGTGCTTCGGAGATAAAAACTCATATACTCTGCATTCCGAACCAAGCTTGAAGGAGGTCTGCCTATTCACGACCAATATCCATGCAGCGCTGCGTGACTTGCAGCGTGTCCGTGCAGCAGCCATCGTGGTGGGCTCTGCGCAGTTAGAGTCGGTGAAACAAGCAGAACACGATGGAAGCGAACGTGGTGCCGGGCGCAGGCGGCGAAGAGGGTGAGGTGCAAGTGCTAGACATCGACCTCGAGCGAGAACTTTCCCAACTGCAAGAGCCATTCTATGCCACGCTCGAGCCTATTCTGCCACCTTCCCCCAACTTCAACGTCGACCACACTCAACCGTTTGAAGTACTTCTCAGTTCATTCGACGTCGTCGAATCATCTTCCGTCTTCCATGCAGCTTCCTCTCCCCCCCAGCCACTATCGCCACACTCTGCACTCGGCATGATTGACTTCGCCCCGTCTCCGCCGTTGTCTCCTCCGATCGGCCATGGCCAGCCTCGAACGTGTCGTGTGTACTACTTCTCACATATGCCCGAGAAGGGGAAGACCATCTGGGTGGTCTTCTTTCTGGGTGGCCGCCTCTCCCTCAACCAGCTTTCCCTCCACCTGTACATCGCCGATGCAGGGGGCGCACGCAAGCTCGCCCACACCATTCCAGCCAACCTCCACCTCTCGTGGACCACGGTCAGCTGCGACAAGGATGACCACCTAGCCGGCGTGCACCAGTACAAGATGGCCTTCGATTGTCCCGCCGATACCTTTGATGGTGTCGTCTTCCGCGCGGAACTCTGCAGTCGACCAGAGGCCGATGAGAGCGCTGGCTTCGTGGTGGATCTGGGCGCCATGAAGGTCGTGAGCACGACGTCACAGCGCAAGCGCCACTACGCGAAGCTCAAGGAACTGTGTTCGTCCGAGGCGCACGAGCGGCTGATGCGCAACTTCAAGAAGCACCCGGCGAGCAGGCGGCACCATGTCAACGGCAAGGGAGGCCGACAGCGGAGCAGGCGTGGTTTGCCATTTCTGCTCGAGGAGTACCTCCTCTCGGTGGAGCTGTGGACTCGTTAAAGGCGGTGTTATTTAGCATTGGCAGTGTTGTCCAGGTGACGATCTGCTTTTGGTTGTACAACACTTAAAATAGTGTAAAGTTAATTTTTCTTGGATGATTTCTCGCTTCTGATTTCTTTGCTTCTCAAACATAAACCGAGGGTTTTCTTCGCCAATGGCGTTTTTCCTTCGCCGTTCCAGCTGGTGGCACCTCTTGGGGAAGGAACGCAAAAAGCCGAAGAAGAGATAGGAGGGGAGGATGAAGTGGTCCTCAATATTAGTAGCCGTGGTGCTTTTGGCCTCCCTGTGCGTGGCTCTGGCGGCACCTGAAAGAAGCCGTCACTCGCGCAAGGCCGCCCCCGCTTTCAAAAGCAAGGGGATCGAGAAGAAGGACTTTATACATCTCGACCTCGAAGGCACTCCGGATGAGCAGCTCGATCAATGCCTCCTCACTCTCAAACAGACAGTGCGCGATGAGGCTGTATGGGAGGAGAAGCGCGACACCTGTCTCGCTGAACTGGCCCCTCTCGTAGAGGAGGACCGAATCAACGAGTACTGGCGCGACATCAACCACACCCAAGCCATCTACTGCCTATGGAACCTCACCACGTGCAACGACGAGAATCAGGCGCGTCTTACCCCCGGTGGTAGTGGCCGCCGTGAGGTCGACGAAAGCGTCGTGAACCACCCCTACTTCGCCGAGGAGGATCGTATCAGGAAGCGCATCCCTGCCTTCGATGAGTCTCTGTATCTGGGCATGACCTCCCCCGCTTCGCAGGCCACCCGCCAGCGCCGCGAGACGATCCAGTGTTCGCTCGATCGATGCAAGGTGCTCTTGACCGAGAGCCTCTGGGAAGTTATGCAGCTTAAGGACAACGTGACGTGGTGCGAGAGGGAGATCATCCGCCGCAAGGAATCGATCATGGCCCATCGCCGCTTCGCCCTCCTCTACCAGCAGGAGGACGAGGTGTGCGAGCCCCTAGTCGATAAGTGCCGATCTGGTGCCCGCCTGCTTCGCGTGACCATCACCAACGGTGATGTCGATGGTGTGCCCTACACTTTCGACTTCGCGGCCGCATGGGTCTCCTTCGCGAACTTCTCCGTGCCCAATATTCCTATTGGCCTGTTGCCCTCGTACTTGGGGGCGCTCCAGTACTTCTACGAGGAGGGCAACTCTTCTCTTCTCCAAGAGTTCGCTCCTGAGTTTGGCCTGGTGGGCGAGATCATCTCCGGCGAGGACCCGCTCGGCCAGTCGCAGTCGTGGACGGCGGACTTCGAGATCTACCCCGAGGCCACCAGCTACGCCTACGTGCTTATGCCCATCGTAGACCTCCCAGACTCGTTCCTCACCAACAGCGCGGAGGGCTTTACCGTCTTTGACGAGGCGGGCAATTTCGTCAACCGTGACGACGTTCTCGGGTACGGCAAGAAGAGACTCGCCAGGTCCAAGGCCAAGCGCGGCCCCGACAGGGAGAAGCTCGAAGAGTGCGGCTGCGTGGGCGATGCGCTCCCGCACTACGACCCTCACCTGATCCGGATCATCCTCGGCGATGTCAGCTCCTTCTACTTCGACGTCCCCAGCCAGGACGGGTTCACCATCACTGGCGGCGTCGCTCTGCTAACCATCGAGGAGCTCCGCTGGACCGTGCCCTATCCTGACGGCATCCGCCCGGAGGTCAGCGATATCCCCTCCGAGTACCCTCTGGCCGACACCCTCCGTCGCTAGACTGCCTCGACCAAGTCCGCTCGAGTATGGACCGAGGTGAAGTTGTGGCGTAAATCTCTGTTGGCCGCAGCACAGCCTCGCTTCATTCGGTGGACCTTCCCCTTTCCTGTCCCTCCACAACCTTGCTTGCCGCGAAGGCGTAAACCACGTGGTTTTTTCTTTTTATTATTATTATTATTTCAGGAAGAATTTCTTGAGACGATCATAAAATCGTTTTATTCAAAGAATAATGGAGTCGGCCAAGAGGGAGGCCCGGGTGGTGCGCAAGACGGGAGAGACCAATGTGGAGGTGGCGTTGACACTCGACGGCACGGGGGTGGCCGATGTCAAAACTGGCATCGGGTTCCTGGACCACATGCTCTCCGCTCTCGCTAAGCACGGTCGTTTCGATCTCTACCTCCGATGCGAGGGCGACCTCCACGTGGACGACCACCACACCTGTGCGCTCCCCTCCTTTATCTCCGGGCTTTTATCAATTATTTACCTTTAAATAGTGAGTTTAAATTTTTATGATTTTTTTTCTCGTTTATGGAACACAAACGCAGCCGAGGACTGTGGGATTGTGTTAGGCCAGGCCTTCATGAAGGCTCTCGGTGAGCGCAAGGGCATCAAGCGGTACGTCCGCCCAAGCCGTGATTGTGCGTTGTCTGACTCTCGGGCGTTTCGATTCGCAGCTATGGCTCGGCATTTGCGCCGTTGGACGAGAGCCTGGCGCGGGCGGTGGTCGACATCTCCTCGCGACCCTTTGCCGTTATCGACCTCAAGCTCAAACGAGAAAAGATCGGAGAGCTCTCGTGCGAGATGATCCCTCATGTCCTCCACTCGTTTGCCACCAGTGCCAATCTCACCCTCCACGTCGAGGTATATGCTTGCGCGCTTTCGATGACATGATGACGCCCCTCGACCTGACGGCGGCCACCGTGACTGCACAACAGGTGCTCTACGGAGCGAATGACCACCACAAGGCCGAATCGGCATTCAAGGCCACCGCGCTGGCCCTCCGCGAGGCGGTCACCAGGGACGGCCCCGCCGACGCCGTCCCCAGCACCAAGGGCGTTCTCGAGTGATCATGGACCGGGTCGAGGTGGCGAGCGGGTGAGCTATGTCAGCTATACAAATCTGCCCCACTCCCCTCCATGTCCTTTTTCGGTGCTTTGTCGCTACAAATAAGGAAGGTGACCGTTTCTGGGCTGTTGGAGGGGGAGCTCCGAGGGGCTGTTATCTTGCCCTACGCTCAGGAAACAGAAGACACCGACTCACCCTCTAGGCAAGCTTTGAATTGCATGTTCAACGTTGTACGTGTTCAAAAGGCACGATCGCGTGCGCGTGCAATGCTAACGTAAGTTCTTCAATTACTACGCAGAACTTTCCCAAACCAGAGGAGCAGACAACGCTGGCGGATGAGGAGCAGCGAGAGGATTACATCTATGTGGACTCGAGCAAGGCCCACGAAGACCTGATATGCATCATAGGCCAGGACCCCTTGAATAACCCCATGGTGGTCCCCACGAGCGAGCACCTCTTCTGCCGCTCCTGCATTCGGGCGTGGCGCAAGACCAAGGGCCAGTGCCCCACATGCAGGGCTCCCCTCCACGAGTGGGAGCTCAAGGCGGCCCATTGCTTTATTTGCAACTGCCTAGACGACCTGCTAGTGACTTGTCCGCACCATCCCTCTTGCGCGTACGGAGCTCGCCACACACCTCAAGAAATGCCCCAATGGTACCTCCCCTCCCGTTGCTCTGCCCTGCTTCGAGCGTTACTTACCAAGCTGCAACCACGCAACATAACAGTCTGTAGAAACAGCTGCGGGGTCAAGGTGAAGAAAGAGGAGCAAGCACTTGCGCTGCAAACTCAAGAAAACTGCTCCCGCTAGTCTGAGCCATGGCAGTGCACCCAAGACACCAGGCGATGCTCGAGGCGTGGGCATAGCAGCACCGGCCGTCTCGCCTTTCGTCAGCAACCATTACGCCTCGGTGCCCATGTTCTCCGACAGCCTCTTCGCCAACCCAGTACCCACGAGCTCGTTCAGCTTCGACAATCCCGTGCGCACATCTACAAGCAGCAAGTCCAGCCTCTTCAGCAATCGCACTCTCACGCCGACAAGCTCATCTGGCCTCTTCGGCAACCTCACTCCCGCACCTATAAGCTCGTTCAGCTTTCTCGGCCATTCCACTCGGGCCTCGACAAGCTCTGCAACAATCCCACTTCTGCACCAACAAACTTGCCTAGCCTCTTCGGCAATCCCGCGCCCACATCAACAAGTTCAGCTAGTCCCTTTGGCATTCCCACTCCCTCACCAACTACTTCGCCTTGGCTCTCCGCCCACATCGCCGACAGGCAGCCCCATCAGCTCGATCCCAGCGTCGCCCTCGATTGCGCCAAGCGCGTCCATCGAAGAGATCAGAGCGAGAGCTTTCGGCTTGGGCTCAGGAGACGCCCATGCGCTTCCTCCCGAACAGGCCTGGCAACGCCCGCTGTTCCAGGTAAAACCCCGCCCCCCTCCTCCCACTCTGCAGCCCACGCCTCAGCTGGCGCGTGCTTCCCCCATAGCCTTCGCCGCCAGAGCATTGGGCGTTCGCTGGCCATTGTGAGCTCCCGCATCAACAGGCCACTAGCAGGTGGTAGCCATACGCCAGACACTGACAATGCGCGGACGACGGGAGAGGAGCTGGCGGTGAAGACTAGGGCCATTACAGGTAACAATGGATCGTGTTTATCCGCACGCGCGTGCGTTATGTCTCCTCGGCTCACTTAAGTGGGATTGTTTGTGTGTCACAGGGACCGAAAGGAAGACGCCTGGCGACGTGGGGGAGGGGGCATCATTTAGAACGTCATTCAGAACAATCAACGAAGCACCAAAGAACGGCTGCTATTTCCGGAGTAGTAGAAGCATACGTGTTGTACAGCAGGTCAGTTGTCCTGTCACTTGGCCGCGCAGGGCTTGCAGTAGGGCTTTCCGCCTCGGTTGATCACGCCCGAGCCTTCGAACTTGGCCTTGCACGACGTGCACCTTGGGCCCGATCGCATTGCCGACAGCGCAAGAGTGTGTGTGTGTGAGAGAGAGAGAGAGAGAGACGGGCGAGGAGGGGAGACATCGCGCCCCCCTCCCCTCTCTCAAACTCCAACTACGATGCAGGTCCTAGTGTCTCTTACCTGAAGCAATCGGGATGCCAGAGGCCGCCGAGGGCCTTGACGCGCTGCGGGCCGAGGCCCCTCCCGCAGCCGGCGGCGCACTGCTCGCCGAACTTGGCGTCGTAGCAGTTCTCGCAGTAGGGCGTCCCGTCCTTCTCTGCTCGCCGTAAAAGTGACCGAAACGATGAGAGACCAGTTCTTTACGTGGCTTCATCGTCGATGGCTCACCGTGAGCTGGAAGCAGTACCGAGGACGCGGTTGTTGCCGGTCTTGGCGAACTGTTCGCCGCACGTGCCGCCGCACTTGAAGCACGCTGCGTGCCAGACGCCGCCCAGCGCCTGATGAAGCTCGCGGGCGTGAGTTTGCTGGTCTGTCTGCTCGAAAATCGGGGGGGGGGGCAGAGGACCTGAATGCTCTCGGCCTGGATGGGCTTGCGGCACGCCGTGCAGGTGCCCAGGGACTGCTGCGGCCCGCGAGTTTCGGTCGACCACTGTCGCTGCGTGCCTGCAAGTTTGTTGGGATGGCGTTGAGGGAGCAGCTTTGGTGGTATTGGGGGCGAGACGCACTGGTGTCGCCCAGGACGCGAGCCAGCTCGGTGTTGACGTCGGCGCCCTTGCCCAGCCCGCCCATCAGATACCTGCCGTTGTCGTGCGGTCAAGCCAAGCGATAGTGCAGAGGAGAGGAGGAATGGAACGTGGGCCGGATGCGGCGTACGCGTTGGAGACGGATGCCCCCTGTTGAGCGACGCCAGTGATGGATGACACGTTGCTGGCGGTCGAAGAGGAGGGAGCAGAGGGCGCAGGAGCGCCAGAAGTCGCGTGGCCACAACCAGAACAGAACCGGGCGCTAGCCGGCAATGCAGCCCCGCAGTTGGCACAGAAAGGCATGCTGAAGCCGTTTGTGTGCAAGTAGGATCCTTAGCTTTTTGTTTGCTTTTATTCGTTGTTCTCTTTATCTATGTTGCTGCAACCGTCGACGTGGCATGACGTCGATTATAAAGATAAATAAAACTTCTAATTAGCTGAAAAATAAATACACGCAATCATCTGGTCGAGTTTTTTGCTTGTGAATTCATCACTGATAGAAGAATTTACCACCATGACCACCGCAAACTCATCACTCCCTAACGCTAGGCCAGCAAAGCTCCTTGCGGACTGAGCCAGGTTCTTCGATGCGTCTGCAATGACCTCGAATTATGCAACTCAGTCCCGAACAGCTGCAACCAACCATCTTCTTCACCTCTCTCTTCACTTTCCCTTCAAAGTTTGTCCTCTTTTCATCCCTCGGCACCTCCAGCCTCCTTTCTTCCTCATTTTGGCTCCTACTCCGATTTTTATGATTCGTTTTGGAGCGATGTGGGC
>JANDJZ010000381.1:0-40812 GCA_027943245.1 Acanthamoeba sp. SK_2022b
CTGGTGGCCACGGGCATCGAAGACCGCCATGCCGAGGCGCTGCGCCGCGGCCTCATCGCCCAGGTCGCCAGCGACCAATGGGACCTGAGCAGCACGCACCAGCCGGGCCGCTGGATGGTTTACATGGGCAAGTTCCCCGACGCCGAATTCCTGGAACGCAAGCGCGCCGAACTGCGCGCCCGCAAGATCGATTTCGACCGTGCGGGCGGCGCGCTGGAGCCGGGCCTGTCGCTGGGCCGCTTTTCCACCGAGGAAGCGGCCACGCGCGAGCTGACCAACTTCGCGCGCCAGGGCGTGCGCACGGCCCGCGTGGTGCAGGAGCGCCCCGACATCACGCTCTACACCCTGCGCCTGCCCCAGGCCACGCCCGCACTGCGCAGCCAGGTCGAGGCCATGGGCGGCAAGGCCTTCGAGGGCAAGCCGTTCAAACCCTGCTGAACCCGTTGGGCACGCCATGCGAAAAGGCCCGCGATCACAGGATCGCGGGCCTTTTTCATTTCAGCCGCCGCGGGTCAGAGCACGCGCGGGTCGGTGGCCATGAGCTGCTCGACCAATACCTTCAGATCGGTGGTCAGGCGCAGGTAGCCGGCCTGGTCCAGTTCCAGGGTCTGCTCGTTCATGTAGAGCTTGCGGTTGATCTCGATCTGGATGCTGTGGCGGTGCTCGGCAGGCTTGCCGTAGCGGCGCACCAGCTCCACGCCCTTGTAGGGATGGTTGTAGTCCACGCTGTAGCCGCGCTCGCGCAGGAAGGCGCAGATGCGCTCGGACAGCGCGGGGCTGGCCGTGCTGCCGTCGCGGTCGCCGATGACGAAGTCGGCATGCACCAGGCCCGGGTGCAGCGTGGCATGGCTGGCGGCGACGGAAGGCATGGAATGGCAGTTGATGTGGATGCTGTAGCCATGGCGCGCATGGGCGGCGTCAATGGCGCGCTCCACGGCGGCGTGGTAGGGCTTCCAGCAGCGCTCGATGCGCTGCAGCAGCTCGGAGGCCGGCAACTGGCGGTCGTAGATGGGCACGCCCTCGTCGGTGAACTTCCAGATCAGGCCCTTGCCCAGGCGAACCTTCTGCAGCACGACCTGGTCGGTGGTGACGGGCAGCGGCCAGTCGCCTTCGATCATGGTGGTGTCGATCTCGGTGGTGTCGCGGTTGGCATCCAGGTAGATGCGCGGGAAATGCGCCTCCACCCAGCCCACGCCCATGCCTGGCGCAAAGGCATAGATCTTCTCCACATGCGTGTCCTCGGCCTGGCGCAGCGTGGCCAGCGGCAGGCAGGAGCCGAAGTCCTGCGGGTAGACCGTGCCGCTGTGCGGCGAGTCCAGCACCACGGCGCTGGTGCCGGCCACGCTGGTCACCATGGGCTGCGCGGCATCGGCCGCGCCGGAGCCTGCCGCGCCGGGCAGGGATTGCAGGAAGTTCTGACTGATCAGTCGCAGGACGGGATGCATGAGGAAGTGGTCTATCTCGGTTACGCATTGCACCGCTGCGCTGCGGCCAGCCCGCCATGAAACTGGCGCGTCCCAGGCCAGGGACGCCGAGCAAGGGCCGCCCCGCAGCGAGGGCGTCGTCCCCCTCCCGCGAAGCGAGAGAGGGGGAAGGCGCGAAGCGCCTCAGGGGGAGCCTTTAATCCAGCTGGATCTGGGCCGTGGCGGCAATCTTCTTCATCTTGGCCACTTCGCTGGCGATCTGCTTGGTGAAAGCATCGCTGCTGGTGCCGGAGATGTACAGGCCCTGGGCAGCCATGCGCTTTTGCACGGCCGGGTCCTTGAGCGCGGCCGCGATGGCCTTTTGCACGCGGGCGATCTGCTCGGGCGGCGTGCTCTTGGGGGCCACGAGGCCGAACCAGGAAGGATCGTTCAGGTCGGCGTGGCCGGCTTCGGCGTAGGTCTGCACATCGGGCAGCACGTCCAGGCGCTCATGCCAGGACACGGCCAGGGCCTTGACCTTGCCGCCCTTGATGTGGGGCAGCGAGGACGCGACCTGGTCGAAGTACACGGGCACCTGGCCGCCGAGCACGTCGTTGATGGCCGGGCCTGCACCACGGTAGGGAATGTGCTGCATCTCTGTGCCCGTGCTCTTCATGAACTGGGCGCCCCACATGTGGCCGATGGTGCCGTTGCCGGGCGTGGCGAAGCTGACCTTGCCGGGGTTGGCCTTCAGGTACTTCACGAACTCGGCAAAGTTGTTGGCAGGCACCAGCTTGGGGTTGATCACGATCACGCCGGGCGCCTTGACGATCTCGGTCACGCCGACGAAGTCATTGATGGCGTCGTAGGGCAGCTTCTTGAACACGGCAGGGTTCACGCCATGGGTGGACAGCGTGGCAATGCCGAAGGTCACGCCGTCGGTGGCACGTGCCACTTCGGCCATGCCGATGGAGCCGCCGGCGCCGGCCTTGTTCTCGATCACCACCGCCTGGCCGCCCAGCAACTTGGGCAGCACGTCCTGCATGTTGCGCGGGACCATGTCGGTGGAGCCACCAGCAGGGAACGGAACGACGATGCGCAGGGGACGGGTGGTTTCCTGGGCGAAGGACATTCCAGGAACGACAGAAGAAGCGGCGATGGAAGCAAGGAAATGGCGTCGTTGCATAGGATCTTTCTTACAAACAAGGTCAGATTAAAAGAAATCTGCTCACAAAAAAAGCAAATACTGTGCCTGTTAATATTCCGAACAGGAATAGTTTCATCATATCCCTGTCATGAGTTTGCGCCGCCTCAACCCGCCCATACATCTGCTGCGCGCCTTCTCCACCGTGGTGCGCTTCGGAGGTGTCTCGCGCGCGGCCGAAGCCTTGCACTTGACGCAAAGCGCAGTCAGCAAGCAGATCCAGGAGCTGGAGAAGTGGGTGGGCGTGCCGCTGTTCGAACGCGAGCGCAAGCGCTTGAGCCTGACGCCTGCGGGCGAACGCTACGAGCGCGCCGTGCGCGCCCTGCTGGGCCAGCTGGAGGCGGCCACCCTCGAACTCATCACCAGCGATGACAGCCGAGGCGCGCTGCACCTGTCATCGCTGCCGACTTTCGCGGCCAAGTGGCTGATCCCCAGGCTGCCCCAGTTTCAGCAGCGCTATCCACAGATCACGCTGCACTTTGTACCCTACGTACACAGCTACCAATTTGACAGTCCGGGTCTGGACTGCGCGATTTTGTTCGGGGACGGGCATTGGAGCGGCGCGCACGCCCACTATCTGGTGGGCCGCCAGGTGGCGCTGATCGCACCGCCACATGGCACGGGCCCCGAGGCGCGCATCACCACGCCCCAGGACGTGGCGCGCTGCACGCGGCTGCGCCACGTGACCATTGCCGACGCCTGGGCGCGCTGGAGCGAGGCCCACGGCATCCACGGCATCAGCCCGCTGGCGGGCCCGCAGTTCGACCAGTTCCAGACCATCATCCGCGCCGTGATGGCGGGCATGGGCATCGCACTGGTGCCACGCTGCCTGGTGCTTGACGAGCTTGCCGCCGGCCTGGTGAACGAGCCCCTGCCCCAGCACGGCTACCAGAGCGCCCTGGGCTACTGGCTGTGCTATCCGGCCGACCGTGCCAACCATGGCACGCTGGGCATCTTCCGCAACTGGTTGGTGGACCATGCGGCGCAGACACCGGGACGGGTGGCGATGGCCCCTGTAGCCCCCGATGCCCCTGCGGCAGCCGGTCAGGCGCCACCTATGCCGCAGGCTTAGGCGGCGGCGGCGAGCGCAGTGCCGTGAAGCGCACGCTGAAGCGTGCGCCCGGTGGCTGCTGGCCCGGATGCGCATCCTCCAGCACCACCTGCCCGCCATGCTGGCGCGCAATCTCCAGCACGATGGGCAGGCCCAGGCCCGAGCCATCGGCCTCCGAGCCCAGCACGCGGTAGAACGGCTGGAACACCAGCTCGCGCTCGGCCTCGGGCACGCCCGGCCCCGAATCCTCCACCTGCAGCAGCAGGACCTGACCAAAAGGATCGGCCAGCACACGCACGGTGACCATGCCCGGCCGGCTGCTGGTGGAAGGCGTGTAGTTGATGGCGTTGTCCACGAGGTTGCGCACCAGCTCGGTCAGCAGCGTGGCATTGCCCTGCAGCCAGACGCCGGTGGCCGATGACTCGGCGCCGTCGTATCCCAGGTCCACATGCTTGTCCATGGCGCGCGGCAGGCAGTCGCGCACCACGTCGGTGACGATGCGCACCAGGTTGCAGGGCTGCATGGCCAGGCCGCGGCCCACGCCGGCGCTCTCGGCGCGCGCCAGCGCCAGCAACTGGTTCACCGTGTGCGTGGCGCGGATGCTGGAGCGCGCAATCTGTGCCAGGGACTGCCGCAACTCCTCCGTGCTCACGCCCTCGCGCTGGGCCAGTTCGGCCTGCATGCGCAGCCCGGCCAGCGGTGTCTTGAGCTGGTGGGCCGCGTCGGCCAGGAAGCGCTTTTGCGTAGCCAGCGAGTCGCCCAGGCGGCCCAGCAGGTCATTGACCGAATCCACCAGCGGCACGACTTCCAGCGGCACGTCCTTGTGGTTGATGGGCGAAAGGTCCTCGGGCCGGCGCGCGCGGATGCGCTCCTCCAGCCGGTGCAGCGGCTTGATGCCGCGCGCCAGCGCCAGCCACACCAGCAGCGCGGCCAGCGGCAGGATGACGAACTGCGGCAGCATCACGCCCTTGATGATTTCCGTGGCCAGCACGCTGCGCTTTTCGCGCGTCTCGGCCACCTGGACCAGGGCCTGCGGTTCGCCCGGCAGGGGCATGCGCACCCAGACATGGGCCACGCGCAGATCGATGCCGCGAAATTCCGCATCGCGCAACTGCACGGTGCCGCCGGACGGCAAGCCTGGAGGCGTCGCGCCAGTCAGAGCCTCGTCGGGTTCGGGCGGCGGCGGCAGGTCGCGCTCGCCGGCCAGGTATTCGCCCTTCACGCCCAGCACCTGGAAATACACGGTGTCCGATTCGTCGGCACGCAGGATCTCGCTGGCCGACTGCGGCAGGTTGAACAGCACCTTGCCGTGCTGCACCATCACCAGCTGGGCCAGCGCCTGGGCGTTGTATTCCAGCGCGCGGTCGAAGGGTTTGTTGGCCAGGCCCTGGGCCACCAGCCAGGTCAGCGCCAGGCTCACGGGCCACAGCAGCAGCAGCGGCGTGAGCATCCAGTCAAGGATCTCGCCGAACAGGGAGCGCTGTTCACGCTGGAAGATTTTCATCGGCGGGCAGCCCCTTACGACGGGTTCACGGCCCCGCGGCAACCACCACTATGCGCAGGCAAGCCAACCCGGGCCTGACAGCCACGGCAGCGGCCTCAGGACGCGATCTTCTCAAGGCAGTAGCCCAGGCCGCGCACGGTGGCGATGCGGATGGGGCCGCGCTCTATCTTCTTGCGCAGCCGGTGGATGTAGACCTCGATGGCGTTGTTGCTGACTTCGTCGCCCCACTCGCACAGGCGCTCGACCAACTGGTCCTTGCTGACCAGCCGGCCGGCCCGCTGCAGCAGCACTTCCAGCAGGCCCAGCTCGCGCGCCGACAGCTCGACCATCTTGCCGTCGATGGTGGCCACGCGGCCGGCCTGGTCGTAGACCAGCGGGCCGTGCTTGATGGTGCTGCTGGCGCCGCCCATGCCGCGCCGCGTGAGGGCGCGCACGCGCGCCTCCAGCTCGGACAGCGCAAACGGCTTGGCCATGTAGTCGTCGGCACCGTAGTCCAGCCCCTGCACGCGCTCCTCCACGCTGTCGGCCGCCGTGAGGATGAGCACCGGCAGCGCATCGCCGCGGCCGCGCAGTTTCTTGAGCACTTCGAGACCGTGCATCTTGGGCAGGCCCAGGTCCAGGATCAGCAAATCGAATTCGCTGCTGGTCATCAGCGCGGTGTCGGCCTCGCTGCCATTGGCCACATGGCTGACCACGGCGCCCGAGCCGCGCAGGCTGCGCAGCAGGCCATCGGCCAGGACCTGGTCGTCTTCGGCAATCAGAATGCGCATGGGGGATGTCTCCTGTAATGCAGGCGCGCTCTGGGAGTTGGAAATGCGCGCCTTTAATTCCCAGGATTCTAGGATGCGCCCCGCAGCGCGGGCAGGGACCTTACCCGAGTGAGCCGCCGCCCGCGTAGGCCTCCAGCCCCAGCGCCACCACGGTGGCGATGTCGTCGCCGACTTCCTCGCGGAATTCGGCCTCGGCCTGGGAGACGGCGTCATGGAAAGCCTGCAGCCAGGCCAGGCCCGCTGGCGTGAAGCGGATGCGGCGCGCGCGCGCATCACGCTCGTCGCTCTCGCGCGTGACCAGGCCCCAGGCCTCGCACTGGGTCACCAGGTCGCCCATGGACTGCTTGGTCATGCCTGCGCGCTCTGCCAGGTCCGTCAGCCGGTCGCCAGCCAGCGACAGATGCCGCGTGATGTGGATATGGGCCGCCCCCACCTTGTCGCGCGCAGCGAGGTTGGACAGTGCCAGCGGCACCTCAACATCGCGCGCCATGAGCTGCAGCACACGCGCGTCGAACCGCCGCATGGCATGGCCGAGCAACCGGCCCAGGTGGGTCTGGCGCCAGGCGTCGGCGGGCGGCGTGACAGGGGAAAGCTCACTCATGGATGCATTGTGAAGGCAAATCCAACAAGTCAGGAAAACTGACCAAAAACACCAACAAATCAAGGCAGCAAGCCCATAAACTACTGTTCAAGCATCCAGCCTGAATGCAAATACAGAGCTGAATCCATACCCAACCCAGGAGTCCGCATGAACACCGCCGTCACCACCGCCAACAGTGAAAAAGCCAAGGCCCTGCAGGCCGCACTCGCCCAGATCGAAAAGCAGTTCGGCAAGGGCACGATCATGCGCCTGGGTGAAGGCGAAGCCATCCAGGACATCCAGGTCGTCTCCACCGGCTCGCTGGGCCTGGACATCGCCCTGGGTGTGGGCGGCCTGCCCCGTGGCCGCGTGATCGAGATCTACGGCCCTGAATCCTCGGGCAAGACCACGCTGACGCTGCAGGTCATCGCCGAAATGCAAAAGCAGGGCGGCACCTGCGCCTTCATCGACGCAGAACACGCGCTGGACACCAGCTATGCCCAGAAGCTGGGCGTGAACCTCAACGAAGTGCTGATCAGCCAGCCCGACACCGGCGAGCAGGCCCTGGAAATCGTGGACAGCCTGGTGCGCTCGGGCGCCGTGGACATGATCGTCGTGGACTCGGTGGCCGCACTGACACCGCGCGCCGAAATCGAAGGCGAGATGGGCGACCAGCTGCCCGGCCTGCAGGCCCGCCTGATGAGCCAGGCGCTGCGCAAGCTGACCTCCACCATCAAGAAGACCAATTGCATGGTCATCTTCATCAACCAGATCCGCATGAAGATCGGCGTGATGTTCGGCAGCCCCGAAACCACCACGGGCGGCAATGCGCTGAAGTTCTACGCCTCGGTCCGCCTGGACATCCGCCGCACCGGCACCATCAAGAAGGGCGACGAAGCCATCGGCAACGAAACCAAGGTCAAGGTCGTCAAGAACAAGGTCTCGCCCCCGTTCAAGACCGCCGAGTTCGACATCCTCTTCGGCGAAGGCATCTCGCGCGAAGGTGAAATCCTGGACATGGGCGTCAACGCCAAGATCCTCGACAAGTCGGGGGCCTGGTACGCCTACAACGGCGAAAAGATCGGCCAGGGTCGCGACAACGCCCGCGAATTCCTGCGCGAGAACAGCGGCCTGGCCGTGGAGATCGAGAACAAGGTGCGCGACAGCCTGGGCATCGCCCTGCTGCCCACGGCCGGTGGCGATGCCTCCGAAGCCAAGGCCGCCAAGGCGGGCAAGGCCAAGGCCGACAAGGACGGCGTGATCGAGGCCTGAGCGCCCAGACCCCTCACTGCAGGCGCCGCCGCGCCTGCACACACTGTGTTTGCCATCTTGGCGCAGGCTCACGTCTGCGCCTTTTTTATCGCCGGGACGCCCCAAGGCAAAAAAGCGGCCCCCTTGGGGGGCAGCGGACCTTGCGCAGCAAGGGGAGCGTGGGGGCCCTTTTTATTCGGGACGATTCAGGAGACATTGCCGCATGGGATTCGCCAAGCTGTCGCTCAAGGGCCGGGCGCTCAAGCTGCTGGGCCAGCGCGAACATTCACGGCTGGAGCTGGAACGCAAGCTCGCCCCCCATGTGGAGGAAGGCGAGGACCTGGGCGCCATGCTCGACGCGCTGGAGCAGCGCGGCTTCATCAGCGCCGAGCGCGTGGCCGAGTCCGTGCTGCATCGCAAGGCCGCGCGCTTTGGCACATCGCGCGTGGTGCAGGAGCTGCGCAGCAAGGGGCTGGACGATGGCCTGGTGCGCGCCGCCGCAGAACAATTGCGCGCCACCGAACTGCAGCGCGCCCATGCCGTATGGCGCCAGCGCTTCGGCACACCGCCGGCCACCCCACAGGAACGCCTCAAGCAGATGCGCTTTCTGGCCGCGCGCGGCTTTGGCGGAGAAATAGCGAGCAAGGTGCTGCGCGGGCGCAGCGAAGACTGGGATGACGGAGCTGCAGACGAAGGCAACTAATCCACGCGCCGGGTTGCGCCCCAGCACACCAGCGACCCCACGGTCACCAGCGCCACGCCCTGCCAGAAGCCCCAGCCTGGCTGCACCTGCAGCCAGGCACTGGCCAGCAAGGCAGAGAACACGGGCGTGAAGTACGAGGCCGCCGCCATCACGGCCAGATGCCCGTGCTGTATGCCGTGCTCCCAGCAGCTGTAGCCCATGGCCGTGAGCCCGCCCACGGCCAGCAGCTGCAGCACCACGGTGCCTGACCAGTGCATGCCGCCTTCGCCACCCAGCCACAACCACTTGATCCACAGCGCCAGCGCAGTCCAGATCAGGAACAACCCCACGGCATTGTGCCCCCCACCCCAGCGCCGAGCAGCCAGCGAATAGCAGGGCCACAGCAGGGCCGCGCCAAAGGCGAGTCCATAGGCCAGCGGATTGGCCAGCATGTGGTCCGCCATGCCCCGCAGTTGCAGCGAGTCGCCGCCCAGCACGCGCGTCAGCCCCCACAGGCACAGCAGCACGCCGGGCCACAGCCACCAGCGCGCATGCTGCTGGCGCAGCAGCACGGCCAAAACGATGGTCAGGCTGGGCCACAGGTAGTTGATCAGCCCCAGCTCCAATGCCTGAGCGCGGTCCTGCGCCAGACCGATCGCCAGCGACAGACAGATTTCATAGACCGCAAACAGCAGGCCGCAGCCCCAGAAGTAGGCCGGATGCATGGCCCGCCACTGCGACGGCCTGGGCAGGCCACGCACGGCGGCCACGCACAGGGCGCTGACCGTATAGAGCATGGCAGCGCCGCCCACGGCGCCCAGCGGCTCGGCCACCGAGCGCATCAGGCCCACGGTGCAGCTCCAGCACACCACGGCCAGCAGGCCGATGGCGGTGGCCCGGCCTGCGGCTGCAGGGGAACTGCTGTGTGCTGAAGACATGGAAAAGGCTGCGCGCGGCAGGTCAGTGCGGCTGCAGCACCTGGCGCAGCGAGCGGTAAAGCGCGTCCGAGCCGTGCGCGCGGTTGTCCGCATCGAAGGAGAACTCGTTGCTGGACTGCGTGCCGGTCGCGTCCTCGGGCCGCGCCTCCATGAAGAAGGACAGGAAGCGCGCGCCCTGGCGGCGGTGCATGGTCAGCACTTTCTCCAGCCGCTGCGGCGACAGTGCCACCAGCGGATGGAACTCCGTCACGCCATAGGCCGTGTGGCCATAGCGGCGCAGCATCTGGCCGACCAGCGGCCCATAGGTGTCTTCGCCATACAGGCTGACACCCAGGGACAGCCCCGGCATGCGTTGCAGGCTGCGCTCCACGGCGTAGCGGCTGGCGTCCCAGCTCGGATTCGCATGGGGGTTGAGCTGGTGGGCAAAGCGAGGCACCCGGCCCAGGCAGCCGTGCCCGATGTGCTCGGAAAAGCCCTGGATGTAATCGGCCACCTGCTGCTCGCGAAAATCGTTCCAGTCCGTCGCCAGCGGGTTGTAGAACAGCGCCAGCCGGTCCTGCGGGCTGTCCACCCAGAATTCCACGCCGTCCGGCAGCTTGCCGAAGTCAGGCAAGGCCTCGGCGGCATGGGGCCTGGGCTCGCCCTGGTGGCGGTCCATCACGGCGATCTGGCGCGTGGCCAGCAGGCCCAGGCTGCGCCCGCCGGCCTGCAGCACCACGTCGATGCGGTGCAGGCCCTCGCCCAGCGCCGGATAGCGGATGTCGGCACGCCAGCCCACATCGGGCGTGAGGAAATCAGGCTTGGCATGGGCCACATCCTGGCGGTGCATGTGCACGGGGGCGTGCGAGTAAGGGCGCCCGTCCACGAAGACGGCCACGGCCAGTTGCTTTTGCAGCTTCGCGTCGGGCGAGTGGACCCAGCCGGACACCGGGACCGTGCCAGCCGCATAGCTGTCGATGTGCTGGAAGAAGTTCTGCAGCGGCTCGCTGCGGATGTTGCGCGACGGAGGCTCCACCGCATCGAAGCTGGCGAACTCCGACTTCAGATGGGCATTGAGCCGCGCAATGTCGCCATAGCGCTGGCGCAGGAATGCATGGAAGCCCGCCACGGATGCAGGGCTGTAGTCGGTGACCGCATAGCCTTCGGCCGCGAACCCCATGCCGGCCTCGAAACCCGGGAACAGCTGGTGCGTCTCGCCCAGCACGGTGAGCGCACGCAGCGGATGCATGGCGGCATCGCCCGCAGCGCACATGCGCTCGGCCAGGGCATCAACCACCAGCTTGCGCACGCGCGTGATTTCATTGTCCTGCAGCGCAACCGACCACGGGAAGATGCGCGCGCCCAGATAGGTGTCCAGCGGCAGCGGTCCCTTGGGCGTCCAGGCCAGATTGGCGGGATCGGCGGCCAGGCGCTCCTCGGCCTGGGAGTGGACCTCGAAATGCGTGGCGAACAGGTAGAGCACCACGGGCCGCTGCGCCTGCGCCACCGTGCGCACCACGCGGTCCAGCGCCTCGCCCCGGACTTCCCAGGCCCGGCCGTTCCACTGCACATAGCGCAGCAGAGGCACGCTGAGCGTATAGCCCAGCTCCAGCCCCTCGCCCTGCGGCCGGCCCAAGCGCTGCAGCGTGGCTTTCACCATTTCCGCGGCTGAGCCCTGAGGGCCCAGGCAACTGGCAGGCACCTGCTGGAATTCCTTGGGAAAATCCTCGCGCAGCCCGTCCTGCACCAGGCAGGCTTCCATATTGCCCAGCAGCGGACTCAGCAGCAGGCGCGATGAGGAAGGCAATGCCGGCCGCAGCTTCCAGGCGAACACAACGATTAGCAGACACAGCACGGCCAGGGCCAGGACATGGCCCCAGACCGGACCGCGCCGGCCCGGCAAGGACGGGGGCGCGGGGGGCCTCACAGGCCCAGCATGATCTGCAGGTTCTGCACGGCGGCGCCGCTGGCGCCCTTGCCCAGGTTGTCCAGACGGGCGATCAGCACGGCCTGGCGGTACTGCTCATTGGCGAATACACGCAGCTCCAGCTTGTTCGTGTCGGTCAGCGTATCGGCAGCCAGCTTCATGTCTTCGGTGGGCGGCAGCACCGACACCCATTGCTCGGGCGTGTTGGTCGCCGCGTAGTGGGCGGCCAGCGCATCGTGCAGATCGGCGGCCTTGGGCGCGCCCGGCAGCAGGTCCAGATGCAGGGGCAGTTGCACCAGCATGCCCTGGCGGAAATTGCCCACGGCAGGAATGAAGACCGGGCGGCGCGTCATGCCCGTGTAGTGCAGGATTTCGGGAATGTGCTTGTGCGACAGGCCCAGCGCATAGGCCTCGTAAGGCGCGGCCGTGCCGGCCTCGTAGGCTTCGATCATGCTGCGGCCGCCGCCCGAGTAGCCGGACACCGAGGGCAGGCTCAGCGCGTAGTCGGCTGGAATGAGGCCTGCCGCCACCAGCGGGTGCAGCAGTGCGATGGCGCCCGTGGCATAGCAGCCGGGGTTGGCCACGCGCGTGGCAGCCTTGACGGCGTCCAGCTGGCCCTTGCGCAGCTCGGGAAAGCCGTAGACCCAGCCCGGCGCCACGCGGTGGGCGGTGGAGGCATCGATGATCTTGATGGCGCGGCCGGTCTCGGCCTCGATGGCGTCGACCATGGCCACGGTTTCGCGCGCAGCGTCGTCATGCAGGCACAGGATGACCAGGTCCACGCCGGCGATCAGCGCACGCTTGGCAGCAGGATCCTTTCGCAGCTCGGGCGCAATGCTGACCAGCTCCACGCCGGACAGATCGACCAGACGCTCACGGATCTGCAGCCCTGTCGTGCCTGCTTCGCCATCGATAAAGACTTTTGCCATCGCTGTATTTCTCCTGCTGCGCGGCCCTCCTGGAGCCGCTGCGGCACCATTGCCGCGTTCCAGCTGCGGATTCTCACCGAAACCGGGTCCCCCTGCGCCCGTTGTCGCAAAACGGTTGGCAGCGGCGATCCAGGGCCGCTGACATGCGCCTGTTACAAACGGCGGGCAGGGCCGCCTGCAGATCCTCTATAAGACAAAAGAGCTGTGGCGTCTGGAGGAAATGTCAGGAAACCGTCTTTTCCCTGACATATCAATGCATTGCACAGTTCCTGGCATGCTGCTTGGCCCGCAGGAAATTGTGGATTCTGCGCATGGGGGCGTGTCGGATGGCGCAGTGCAGCATGGTACATTCGGCGATTGCCAGGTCACTCCGCCTTGAGGCAGCACCCCAGGGCTACCGGGTCAATCCCCCCCTATTTGTTTGAGAGAGACATCATGAAGATTCATGAATACCAAGGCAAGGACATCTTGCGTCAGTTTGGTGTGCCTGTACCTCGCGGTATCCCTGCGTTCACAGTGCAAGAGGCCGTCGAGGCCGCCCAAAAGCTCGGCGGCCCCGTGTGGGTCGTGAAGGCCCAGATCCACGCTGGTGGTCGCGGCAAGGGCGGCGGCGTGAAGGTTGCCAAGAGCATCGACGACGTCAAGGCACTGGCTGGCCAGATTCTGGGCATGCAGCTGGTCACGCACCAGACCGGCCCCGAAGGCCAGAAGGTCCGCCGCCTGTACATCGAAGACGGCGCCGACATCCAGAAGGAATACTACCTGTCGTGCGTGACCGACCGCGCCACGCAGAAGGTGGCCTTCATCGCTTCCAGCGAAGGCGGCATGGACATCGAGGAAGTGGCCCACTCCACGCCCGAGAAGATCATCACCATCTTCGTCGATCCCCTGGTCGGTCTGACCCAGGCCCAGGGCGAAGAGCTGGCCAAGGGCATCGGCATGCCTGCCGACTCCACTGCCCAGTTCATCGACATCTGCCAGAAGCTCTACAAGTGCTACATGGACACGGATGCCTCGCTGGTCGAAATCAACCCCCTGAACCGTGACAGCAAGGGCAATGTCATTGCCCTGGACGCCAAGTTCAACTTCGACGCCAACGCCCTGTTCCGCCTGCCCGAAATCGTGGCACTGCGCGACCTGGACGAAGAAGATCCCGCCGAAGTCGAAGCCTCCAAGTTCGATCTGGCCTACATCTCGCTGGACGGCAACATCGGCTGCCTGGTCAACGGTGCCGGCCTGGCCATGGCCACCATGGACACCATCAAGCTGTTCGGCGGCGAGCCGGCCAACTTCCTGGACGTGGGCGGCGGCGCCACCCCCGAGAAGGTCACCGAAGCCTTCAAGATCATGCTGAAGAACCCCAAGGTCGAAGGCATTCTGGTCAACATCTTCGGCGGCATCATGAAGTGCGACACCATCGCCACCGGCGTGATCACTGCCTGCAAGGCCGTGAACCTGCAAGTGCCCCTGGTCGTGCGCATGAAGGGCACGAACGAAGAACTGGGCAAGAAGATGCTGGCCGAGTCCGGCCTGCCCATCATCAGCGCCGACACCATGGCCGAAGCGGCCACGAAGATCGTCGAAGCCGTCAAGTAAGCAGGCCCGGAGAACACACCATGTCTATCTACATCAATAAAGACACCAAGGTCATCACCCAAGGCATCACGGGCAAGACGGGCCAGTTCCACACGGAAAAATGCATCGAGTACGCGAACGGCAAGAACTGCTTCGTGGCCGGTGTGAACCCCAAGAAGGCCGGCGAAAAGATCTTCGACGTGCCAATCTACGCCTCCGTCAAGGAAGCCGCACAAGGCACGGGCGCCACGGTCTCCGTGATCTACGTTCCCCCCGCAGGCGCTGCCGCCGCGATCTGGGAAGCCGTGGAAGCCGACCTGGACCTGGCCATCTGCATCACCGAAGGCATCCCCGTCCGTGACATGCTGGAAGTGCGCAACAAGATGCGCGCCAAGGAAGCAGCAGGCGGCAAGCGCACCCTGCTGCTGGGCCCCAACTGCCCCGGCCTGATCACGCCCGACGAGATCAAGATCGGCATCATGCCCGGCCACATCCACAAGAAGGGCCGCGTCGGCGTGGTCAGCCGCTCCGGCACACTGACCTACGAAGCCGTGGCACAGCTGACCGAACTGGGCATTGGCCAGTCGTCGGCCGTGGGCATCGGCGGTGACCCGATCAACGGCCTCAAGCACATCGACGTGATGAAGGCCTTCAACGACGATCCCGACACCGACGCCGTCATCATGATCGGCGAAATCGGCGGTCCCGACGAAGCCGAAGCTGCCCGCTGGTGCAAGGACAACATGAAGAAGCCCATCGTCGGCTTCATCGCTGGTGTCACCGCCCCTCCCGGCAAGCGCATGGGCCACGCCGGCGCGCTGATCTCCGGCGGTGCCGACACGGCCGACGCCAAGCTGGCCATCATGGAAGAGTGCGGTTTCGTCATCACCCGCAATCCCTCCGAAATGGGCCGCCTGCTCAAGGGCCTGATCTAAGCGGCACCGGTTCTGCGTGACATCCAGGGTTCGCTCCAGGAAGAAATTACGCAGAATTACGAATCGGTAAGGCGGCAAGTCCGCCCTACACTGACGACTCCAAAAAAGAAAAAGCGCCAGAGGCTACCTGTCGCATCCCGTACGATCATATGGTCGCTTGTGAAACAGGTGCGGGTGGGTCTGGTACCAATCTTTCATGGCCTGCATCGGCGTACTGCTCTTGAGCGCTGACTGCGGCAACTGGTGGTTGTACAAGGCCACATAGCGCAGCAAGGTCTCCTCCATGTCCTCGCGGCTGTTGAACCGGTGGGTCTTCAGAACGTCCGCAATGCGTCCATTGAACCGCTCCACCATGCCGTTGGTTCTGGGCGTCCTGGGCTTGGTCAATCGGTGCTCTATGCCCAACTCCCGGCACAGTTGATCGAATTCATGGTTGCCGCTGGGTTCGCGTTCCTTGCTGGCAAACAGACGGTCCGTGAACTCTTTGCCGTTGTCGGTCAACAGCTTGTTGATCCTGATCGGACAGGCCTTGTGCAACGCCTTGAGGAAGGCCTGTGCACTGGCGGCGGTCTTGTTGGACTTGAGCTGCACAAACACCCAACGCGTGGCCCTGTCGATGGCCACGAATAGGTAGCGCCGGCTGCTCTCATCCTGCATCTGGGGCAGGTACTTCACGTCCATGTGCACGTAGCCTGGCTCGTAGCTCTTGAAGGCCTTGTGGGCTACCGCAGGCTCCTGGGGCTTGAGGGCGTTGAGGTTGCCCGCTCCATGGCGGCGCAAGCACCTGTCCAGCCCGGAGCGCGAGACATGGGGACAGATGAACTCCCGTGTCACGGCCAGCAGGTCATCCAAAGGTAGCAGCAAGGTACGGCGCAAGTGAACCACCACGGTCTCTTGCGCAGGCGTGAGCACCGTCTGCAGGCGATGGGCCGTGTGCGAGCGGTCTGCAAAGACATCGCGCTTCTTCCACTTGTAGACCGTCTGCTCAGTGATCCCAAAGCGCTGGGCCAGGATGCTGGCTGGTTCATCGCTGGCTGCGATCTCGGCACGCACGGCGGGCGTGGTGCGGGCGTTCTTGTGCAGGGCTATCAACATGGCTTCACTCCCTGGGTGGATTGCAAGGACTCTATCAACTCCTTTAGAACGGCTCGGGCCATGAAGAGTGGATAGCGTTTAGAGTCTATGCAATCGTCCGGGATGCGACAGCTACCGCCCTGGCGCTTTTCAACTCATAACAGCGGAGAAACCATGGAATACCTGCAAAGCGCCGATTTCTGGATCGGCCTGTTGAAGATCGTCTGGATCAACATCATCCTGTCTGGCGACAACGCCGTCGTCATCGCCCTCGCAGCACGCTCGCTGCCTCCCGCACAGCAAAAGAAAGCCGTCATGTTCGGCTCCGGCGCCGCCGTGGTGCTGCGGATCATCCTGACCGTGGTCGCGGCAAAGCTGCTGGAGCTGTCGTTCCTGCAGATCGTGGGCGGCTGCCTGCTGCTGTGGATCGGCCTGCAGCTGCTGACCGGCGAAGAAGATGATGAAGGCGAATCCAAGGGCCATGGCAGCATGATGGTCGCCATCCGCACCATCCTGATCGCCGACCTGGTGATGAGCCTGGACAACGTGATCGCCGTGGCCGCCACTGCGCAGGGCAACATGGTCCTGCTGATCCTGGGCCTGGCCATCAGCATCCCGCTGGTGATCTTCGGCTCCACGCTGATGATCAAGCTCATGGAGCGCTTCCCCGTCATCATCACGCTGGGCGCCGCCCTGATCGGCTGGGTCGGCGGAGAAACCATCGTCAACGACCGCCTGCTGCACGGCTACGCCATCAGCCACCCCTGGCTGCACTATGTGGCGGCCGCAGCCGGCGCCGTGCTGGTCGTGGGCATTGGCAAGTTCCTGCAGGCGCGCTCAGGCGCAAAGCACGCAGCCCAGGCCTGACGCTGCCGCAGGCAGCACCTTCGCCGCATCACGAACGCACTGCCCCGGCAGTGCGTTTTTGCTTTGTGAGGACCCATCTTGATGTGGCGTCAAGCTGACGAGCCGTTGCGCCCGCGCATTCCGGGCACTTGCGCGCACTGTTTTCATTTACGCTGTGCACCGGTCTTCACCATTGCATCTGCACACCAGGGACTGATGGCACCACCGCCGAATCCGTCCTTTGCCACCATGCCCAGCGCCCCCAAAATCCCGGACCAACCCACCCGGCAGCAAGCTCCTGCCCAGTACTGCGCCATGGTTGCACGCACCGATGTGGGCCGGCGCCGTGACAACAACGAGGACGCCGTCACCATCCACCCCAGCGCCCAGCCCTGGCCCATTGCCGTGCTGGCCGATGGCATGGGCGGCTACAACGCCGGCGAAGTCGCCAGCGCCATGGCCATCAGCCTGGTATCCGTGGCGCTGCAAAGCACCACCACCGAGGCGCCCGTGGCCAACACGCCGCAGGCCCGCCAGGAATTGCAGCAGTCACTTGCCAATGCCCTGAACCTGGCCAACGCCGCCATCCTCACCGCCGCCCAGGAAACACCCGGCTGCCGCGGCATGGGCACCACCGTCATCGCAGCCGCTTTGCTGCCCGGCCTGCTGATGCTGGCCCACCTCGGCGACTCGCGGGCCTATGGATGGCGCGATGGCCAACTGCTGCGCCTGACCCGGGACCACACCTGGCTCCAGGAAGAAATCGACGCAGGCCGCATCCAGGACCACGAAGCCCGGCAGTCCGGCCTGGGTCACCTGCTCACCCAGGCCCTGGGTGTGACCCAGGACGTCACACCCGACTTCAATGAATGGCCGCTGCAGCCTGGCGACCGCATCCTGCTGTGCTCCGACGGCCTTACCGACATGCTCGATGACGACGCCATTGCCGCACTGTTCAAGCAGTCCAGCCCGCTGCCCGTGCTGCTGACCTCGCTGCTCACGGCCGCCAATGAAGCAGGCGGAAACGACAACATCAGCGCAGCGCTCATCGAACTCCAGGCCAACCCGGCCTCTGCCGCCTGCGCTGCCATCGATTGAGCCCAGACAGAGCGCAGGGATCGACGGCAGAACCCATCCGATGGACGCGCTTGCGTACGCAGAAACCCCAGGTTCCAATTGTCAAAAATGATTGCACACCCAACAATCGGTCAAAGACAAGCCATAGCCTGTATCAAATACGATGACGGACTCCGGCGTGCCCGGGCCGCAGACATAATAGTTGGATAGACCCCAGCTCCGGATCACCCAGTGCAGTGCAAGCCGGGCATAACAAAGGAATTTTGAGCATGCCGACCCTGGTCATCTCCATCGACGGCGCCGTCATCAAGGAAGTGCAGCTGACCAAGGAGCGCACCACGCTGGGACGCCGCCCCTACAACGACATCGTCATCGACAACCTCGCGGTCAGCGGGGAGCATGCCGTGCTCAGCATCGTCGACGGTGCCGTCATCATCGAAGACCTGCGCAGCACCAATGGCACCTATGTCAACGGCCAGCCCATACTGCGCCAGACCCTGAACCACGGCGACCTGCTGGACATCGGCAAGTACAAGATCCGCTTCGTGCAGCAGCAGGTCAGCGCCTCCTCGCGCTCGGCACTGGCGGCCATTGCCGCAGCAGTGGAGGCAACCCGCCCAGCCCCCTTGGCGGAAGACCTGCCATCGCAGTTCAGCACCCAGACCCCCTCAGGCTTCGACCACACCCTGCCGCCTTCGATGGCCGGCCTGGCCACACGCCAGGCTGCCATCCGCATGCTCAACGGCAACGCCGCCGGCCGCGAAGTCCCGCTGGTCAAAGTCGTCACTACCCTGGGCAAGCCCGGCGTGGCCGTCGCCTCCATCACCCAGAAGCACCACGGCTTCGTGCTCGCCCAGCTGGAAGGTGACGCCCTCAGCCTCAAGCTCAACGGCCAGGAAATCGGCCGCCGCCCCATGCCACTGCAGCACGGAGACACGGTGGAGCTGGCAGGCACGCAGATGCAGTTCCTGGTGGCGTAAGGAACCAGCTCGACCCCGCCGACAAGCTTGGCGTGACGTCTGTAGCAAGCGCACGATCTCTGACAAAAACGTCACAACAAGTGGATCAATTTGTCAGAGAATGGCGTCCAACCGTGTCAGTTGCAACCAAACCATACATAGACGTGGACCTTGGCCCCCTGGAGCGACTGGCACGGCTCTTGCTCAGTAGAGCATGCAATCAACCCCTATGAGGAGAAGTTCATGAAGCGTTCCATCCAGCAAGGTTTTACCTTGATCGAATTGATGATCGTTGTGGCGATCATCGGCATCTTGGCAGCCGTTGCGCTGCCGGCTTATCAGGATTACACGGCACGTGCCCAAATGTCTGAGGCCATGACTCTGGCCAGCGGCGCCAAGGGTGCTGTGACTGAATCGTATTCCAACAACGGTGCTTGGCCGGCCACCAATGGCGCCGCTGGACTGGCAACCGCAAACACCATTACCGGCAAGTACGTGAACAACGTTTCCGTTGCTGATGGCGTTATTACCGCCCGGATGAAGAGCACTGGCATTACCAAGGATATTCAGGGCAAGACCTTGGTTCTCAGCCCCATTACTCGAGTGGGTTCGATCGAATGGAAGTGCAAGCCCGGTGCTGGTGGCGCTCCTCTCAAGTTTTACCCTGCTTCTTGCCGCGGCTAAGCCTTTGACGACGGTATAGCAGCGCAATCAGCGCATCCGACTGCCCGCTATTGCGGGCAGTTTTTTTTGAGAAGGACAAAGTAGTTTGCTGAGAAGAAATGCATGGTGCCTAGCTTTCTGGCTGTTCATCGGTCTATGCTTGGCAAGCTATCTGCCCGGTCTGAACGGCGGTTTCCTATTCGATGACATGCCGAACCTCTCCGAGTTGGGAGCACGTGGAGGGGTGGAGAATTGGGACAGTTTCAGGGCTTTCGTGTTGCATGGTTCCGCAGGCCCCCTGGGCCGCCCAGTCTCTCTCGCCAGCTTTCTGCTGGACGACAATTTTTGGCCCAGTGCCCCCGCTGCGTTCAAGCGCACCAACTTGCTGTTGCACCTGCTGACGGGCGTGCTTCTGTGCTGGACGACGCTGAACCTGCTGCGGCTGTATGGGGTTCGGGAAGAGCAGGCCCGCTGGGGCGCCGTCCTCAATATGGGCTTCTGGCTGCTACACCCCTACATGGTCTCCACCACGCTGTACGTGGTACAGCGCATGGCGCAATTGGCAACGCTGTTCGCCCTAGCCGGACTGGCGGGCTATCTGCATGGGCGCCTGCTGATGCGGCGCCGGCGTATCGGGGGGTATCTCTGGATGAGCGCTTCCCTGGGCCTGGGCACCTTACTCGCCACCTTGAGCAAGGAGAACGGTATTTTGCTGCCCATGCTGGCCATGCTGGTCGAATGGTGCAGGCCCGTGACCGTTGCTGCTGGACCAACGCAAACTGAGCGCCCCGACTGGCGCTGGCGCCTGATTTTTCTATGGCTGCCCAGCTTGGCCGTTTTCTGGACACTTGGCAAGGAAATCAATTTCTCACCCGATGTGTGGCCGGCCCGCCCTTTCAACCAGGTCGAACGCTTGCTCACCGAACCCCGCATCGTCTGGGAATACCTGCAGCATCTGTTCATCCCGCGCATAGAAGGCCTGGGCCTGTTTCAGGACGGCTATGAAATCTCGACCAGCCTGCTCAGCCCATCAACCACGCTGCCCAGCCTTGTCGGGTTGGCAATACTGCTGCTCGCAGGGCTGCTACTACGTCGACAGCAGCCTTATGTAGCTCTGGCCATACTGTTCTTTTTCGTATCCCATCTCATCGAATCCACGGTCGTGGGCTTGGAGTTGTACTTCGAGCACCGCAACTACGCTGCGGCGCTGTTCCTTTTCCTGCCCATCGTCATGGGACTACTATGGCTGGCGGAAAAGAAAAGCATGTTCATCGCGGCCACCACGCTGTGCGCCATGTTGGCCCTGCTGGCCCTGCTGACTTGGCAGCGTGCCACACTATGGTCAAACACAGAGGCCTTGCAGAACTATTGGGCCGTGGCCTCTCCCCTGTCGCCACGGGCTCAGAACCATCTGGCCATGCGGCTGTTCCAGTCCAAGCAGCCAGAGAAAGGCTTTCAACTCCTGGAGCACGCTTCGGAGAGGCTCCCACAGAGCTCGCTATTGACTATGCAATGGCTGCTTCAGAAGGTGATACGCCAGGAAGCCACCCCCGAGGACTTTGGCAGAGTGAAGAACAAGCTGCCGGCCCAGCGTTTCGACGCCCAGGCTCTACTGGGCATACGCATGATTGTCGACAGCTTGCAGGAAACAGGGACACGCCCGGAGTATCGGCAGCAGACTCTGGAGCTGCTGGATGTGATGCGCACTCTGCCGCGCTATACGGCAGTACCGTTGTTCAACCGCTTGGAACCCTACCTGCGTGGCAGCCTGCAACTGGGAGAGGGAAAATACATTCAAGCGACCGCCAGCTTCAAGCAGGCCATACAGCAATACCAAGACATCGACGCCGCTTTGCCCATGGTGGCCGACATGGGCAACGCCAACCGCCCCTATGAAGCCATGGAGCTGCTGCAAGCAGCGAAGACCATCTATGACAGGCAACCTGAAAGAACGCTCAAGAGATCAAGGGAAAGCTATGCGCAGGAAATCGAGCGTTTCAACGCTCTTCTGCTCCTAGATATGCAAGCCATGAAGCCAAGCCAAAAATGAAGCTCAGCATCGTATTACCAGCCAAGAACGAAGCCCTCAGCGTCGGAGATACGGTGCGCGGCATCCTGTCCAGACTTGTGCACGCCGAAGTCATTGTCGTGAACGACGGCTCTACCGATCACACGGCACAGGTGGCTGAACAGGCAGGCGCCCGTGTAGTGCACCACCCTTACAGTAAAGGCAACGGAGCGGCCATCAAGACCGGGGCACGTGCAGCCACGGGTGACGTGATTGTCTTCATGGATGCCGATGGCCAGCATGATCCTGCAGATATCCAGCGTCTGCTGCAAAAAGTGGAGGAGGGCCATGACATGGTCGTGGGCGCCAGGCAGAAAGGCTCGCAGGCAAGCCTGGGACGTGGGCTGGCCAACGGCTTATACAACCGGATCGCCAGCTGGATGACCGGCCACAAGGTCGAGGATCTCACGTCAGGCTTCAGGGCCGTACGGGCCGATAAATTTCGGGAGTTCCTGTATTTGCTGCCCAACGGGTTCTCGTATCCGACCACCAGCACCATGGCATTTTTTCGGGCCGGCTATTCAGTCACCTATCTCCCTATAACTGCGGCCAAACGCATCGGGAAAAGCCATATCCGCCTATTGCACGATGGTATGCGATTTCTGCTCATCATCTTCAAGATCGGCACCCTATACTCACCCTTGAAAATATTTCTACCTTTTTCCGTTGCCATGTTCTCCATCGCAACGGTATGGTATCTCTACACCTACCTCCACTCCGGCAGATTCACCAATATGAGCGCATTGCTTTACACAGGCAGTGTTATGATTTTCTTGATGGGCCTAATTTCCGAGCAGATTACTGCATTGATGTATAAGGAATCAGAGCGATAGTATCCTAATATATCCCTGCCGTAAACAAGATCTGATGACGAAGAACTCCATTAATCTAGAGACGGCAATGATGTCAAACGAAAGCGCAGGGGAGGCCTAGTATTGAAAATATCCCAACTCCACCACCATCCGCTTCGTCACGTATATACTTCGTCCACTATACAGTTTGCATCGCAAATACTTCTTCTCTTTATCCTGATAAGAAGTACGAGCCATGCTGAATTTGCGGACTACAATTATGCGGCTTTGATACCTGGAATTGCAGCAGTCATCACCAATGCCGGGTTTGATTCCCTGATGAACAAGGAGCTGGGGCGCACCAAAGGAAATTCCGGATTCTATAATATGGCAGGCAATATAAAGCCCACTCTATATATATTGTCAGTAACCCCGGCATGGATCTTCTTTGCAGCAGAAAACCCCTTCTGGCTATTCATCCCCATTGCACTGGCAAATGTTATTATCGAGCATGATGACGTACTCTTCCGCTTTCACTCGAAATATGAGGCATTCCGAACCAGAGCGTTAGCAAGCACTATTTTCATAGTTCCGAAAATATTGCTTGCCATGACAGCGCATGTCCACTATCTCATACTTTGCATGCTGATAGAGCAGGTCAGCATCATCGGCGTCAATAAGATGCTAAAAAAAAGAGAAAACCTGTCCATAAATACCAAAGATTGGGGACAAGTCTCCATCAGAGATTTGGTAAAATCGTTTATCGGCGGCGCAAGCATATTCATATTCTTCAGAATAGACCAGTTGATACTCTATCAAATTTCCGACAAGCAGATTTTCGCCTATTACTCTGCGGCCGCTAGAATAAACGATATGCACAACAGCTTCACAAGCATCTTCGCAAGGCATATCATACCGAAAGTCTACTCCGAGCAACTGAACTATAGATCAGGGCTCATGAAACTATGGTTGGCCAATACCGTGGGCATCGCCATCACGTTATTCGGCTCCATATGTATACTACTTATTGCTGCACCCGACTATCTAAGCACTTTGGTAATACTTGTTCCGCTGCTTCTCAGCAGCTACTTTCTGATATTTGGTCAGATTCGAGGAATTTATTTCGTCAAACGTGGCAGACTGGTTGCTGACACCATCAATGCCTTACTGGGCATCGGAATCATGCTTTGCTTCATTCACCTGACCGATTTCCCCCTCGATTTAAGATTTTCCCTATCGTATTTTATAGCATTCGCAGTCACAGGAATGGCGACAACACTCGCATACAGCACGGGTCGCGAATTTCTCAAAAATATCGGACGCCTCCATCATGGCAGATAAGCTACTACATTCCATGTCTTGCTTCTCAGAGCTGATCAACAAGATACTTGAGCAGTGCATGCCCCGCAATATCGTCGAGGTGGGATCGGAATATGCAGGCTCAACAAAAATACTGGCCGCATATGCTGCAAGCAACAAGGCCACTCTGCATGTCATAGATCCTGCGCCAAAGGCAGACCCCGATCTCATGCTGGAAGGCTTCAAAGGTGCATATCAATTCATCCGTGAAAAAAGCCTGGATGTATTACCCAGACTGAATGCAGATATTTACTTTCTCGACGGAGACCACAACTACTGGACCGTCTTCAATGAACTTAAATCAATTTACAGCATAAACCCGAATGCCTGGGTTGTATTGCATGATGTAGGCTTCCCCTGCGCTCGCAGAGACATGTATTACGATCCATCCAGCATTCCCAAAGAGAGCTTGCATGAATGCAGCCACGATCACGGGGTAAATTTGGAAACGGGATCCGTTCAGTATCGATCTGGATTCTGGGGTGCTGGTCACTACGCCATTGCCCTGTCTTCCGATACACCACGTAATGGAGTCCTGACCGCCATAGAAGACTTCATGCAGAACAGAGGTGAACTGCACTACGAGTCCATACCGTTGATCTTCGGACTTGGAGTGATCACCCCTAAAGCAAATCGAGATTTCATACAAAGAATACTCCGACCTTACCAAAGTGAGCTTTGCCACATTCTGGAGAGGAACCGTCTGGATTTATACAATGAAGTTCTCAAGCTCAACCGTTTCGTTCCACGAACATTTGTGCGAAGGTGGTTGAATCGCATGTTGGATCTGCTTGGCCTATGAGGTCTTTATGCGGCTTGAAAGCTACGATCTTTTCGACACTCTTGTCACCCGCTCCACCAAGACCCCCAGGGGCGTATTTCAACTACTGCAGTTGAGCCAGAGCATCGTCTTCCGCTGGAAGATCCTGAGCATTATTCCCTTTGCTGTTTGGCGTCGCCACGCGGAGCATATGGCCCGCAGGTTGTCATCCCGTGATGATATCTGCATCACTGACATATATCGTGTGCTAGGCTGGATCATCAGGAATCCCTCCGATGCCATGCGCCAGGAAATTACATTGGAAAAGGCTGTTATCCAGCCCATTCCATTGATGATTGCGCAACTCAGACATCAGCAGCAAGAGGGTCACCGATGCTGCATCATCTCGGACATGTATCTGCACAAATCGACCATCAGATCCATTGTTAACAGGCATATCCAGGATATCCCCTTGTATGTATCCTCCATGAATGGCATCACAAAATCCAGTGGAAAGCTCTTTCAACATGTCGCCCGAGACCAAGCTATAGATCTGCGAAGCATGCATCATCAAGGCGACAATCAGGTTGCAGACTATGCTGCCCCACTACGCCTGGGAATGCAGGCAACTCTGACAGAGAAACCAAGGGATGAAGCATCCTGCAGTTCGCTGGATGTTCTTAAGTGCCCTAGCGAAGATCCTTTCTTTTCAATTGGATTCAAAATTTCCGGCCCTGCTGCATTTGTAATGGCCAAAGGCCTAGACAGCCATGTTTCAAGACACCCACCAAGCAATATAGTTTTTGCAGCACGTGATATGCACTTGGTTTTCCATGCCTTCAATCGCATATCTCATTTCAAGAGCACCAGTTACCTCCGGATATCCCGCAGCGCGGTTTACCATGCACAGTGGCATGCCAGCAAAAATCCCGAGAAATGGTTTGAAGGAGTTTCCAACGGAAAGGAATTTTTCTCCAGATTGGGCATTGAGTGTCCAGCTGAGCTCTCCGACTTGAATCCTTGTGTGCATAGCCAGCGCTTTCTTGATGAGCTTGAGCACAGTGGCTTCATGCAGAGGTGCAGCGATGATTATCATATAATCCGCAGCTATCTACTTGAAAACGGATTGCAATCAGGAACTCTTTTTGTTGATCTGGGTTGGCGCGGCTCCATACAAGATGCCATCGCGGATATACTCGGGCAAGAAATCGCACTGACAGGCTGGTACTTTGGAACCATAAAGAACAGTAGCCCAAGCAATAAGACAGGTTTTTATTTCGAGAATTCTCGGCCTCTCAAGCGGTTTCATAAGGTACTGCAGTCCATCTCTTTCTTCGAATTCATCTTTACTGAGAACATTGCCAGTCTTTCCAGGATTGACGGCTCCCAAGGCAAACTCATTCCAGTCTTTACCGAGGATGAATCCCCAGAGCAGATCAGCGTAAGAAACCGCATCGCAGAAGGCGCTCGGGCATATATAGATACCATGGCATCTTTGGACAAAGTAGCAAACTTTCAAACAGACCGCTTGCTCAAGGATCTGGATAAATTATTCGACAAATACCTAATGACCCCCCCCTCCGACTGGGTCAATGCAGTGGAATCCATGACCCATTCAGGGGGTTTTGGAGGATCGGGGAAATGCCCCATGGTAGGCGACGAATCCGGCACTTTTTTGGGATTTCTCAAGTCCACGTGGAAAGGCGGATATCTGCAAAAGCACTCCAGATCCGCCTCCACAAGAATCATGAAGACAGCACACAATTATATTTTTTTTGGATTCTATGAATCCCTTAAGTCAGCGTTCCGCCGCCTGAGAAAAAAATTCATGTACATGAAAGCGAAGATGGAATTAATGAAATGAATCAATACATCATCGTTGGAGCCGGATTTGCCGGATGCGTATGCGCACGCGAATTAGCAGAAGCAGGGAAAAATGTCTTGCTTTTGGAAAAGCGCCATCACACGGGGGGAAACGCCCACGATGAAGAAGACGATTCAGGAATTCTTGTCCATCGATATGGGCCGCACATCTTTCATACAAATAGCGAGAAGGTTTTCCACTGGCTTTCGCGATTTACACAATGGAGAAACTACGAACACCGTGTCCATGCCGTAGTGGAGGGAAAGAGCTACCCATTTCCCATCAACAGAGTTACCCTCAATCAACTATATGACTTGAACTTAAATGAGGTGGAGGCTCTGGAATTTTTGAATTCTGTGCGCGAGCCAAGAAATCCCATACGCACCAGCGAGGACGTAGTGCTCAACACGGTAGGGAGAGATCTCTATGAAAAGTTTTTTTTGAACTATACCCGTAAACAATGGGGCTTGGATCCATCCCAACTCAAAGCCGGCGTTGCCGCACGCATACCCGTAAGAACCAATGACGACGACCGATATTTTACCGACCGTTTCCAGGCCATGCCTCTGGATGGTTATGCATGCATGTTCAAGAAAATATTGGACCACCCTCTTATTAAATTGAAATTGCACACGGACTTTTTCCAGTTGCGTGCCGAGTATGATTCATCTGGCAACCCGCTTCCTCATGTAATCTACACAGGACCGGTGGATGCCTATTTCGATTATCGTTTTGGCCGACTTCCTTACCGCTCCTTGCGCTTCGAGCATGAGCATCTTCCCGATATTGCGCAGTTTCAACCCGTGGGCACGGTCAACCATCCCAATGAAAATTCATTCACACGGATTACGGAATTCAAGCATCTGACAGGGCAATATCACACAGGAACGTCCATAGTACGAGAGTATCCTTCCGCAGAAGGAGATCCCTACTATCCCATTCCAAGCGATGAGAATGAACGCCTGTTTCAGCAGTATCAAGATTTAGTCGACATGGAGGCCAATACCAGCTTCGTGGGCCGCTTGGCGCAATATCGATACTACAACATGGATCAGGTCGTTGCTGCAGCGCTCACCACAGTTCAGGAAATCTTGCGAAGGCATGCGTAATCCTCATACCGCACCATTTCGCGGCATCAAGAGATATCCCATCAATAATCCATTTCGGATGCAATCGTGAAAATTGCTTTTCTCTGCAAAAGAAAGTATATGGGCAAGGATGTCATTCTTGATCGCTATGCCCGTCTCTATGAGATTCCTCATCAACTCGCACGCCTAGGAAACGAGGTCAAAGCATTTTGCTGGGCATACCAACAGCAGGAAGAAGGCCAATGGGAACATGCGATAAGTGGCGAAGGCAGTCTGAATTGGCAATCCCGGTCACTGACACGCTCTTTACTACCAGGACTTTTTACTTACCCTCGTTGGCTTGCAAGCCAGTTAAGAGCCTTTTCCCCTGATGTCGTGATAGGTAGTTCCGACATTCCTCATACCATTCTGGCTCATCAAATGGGCCGTTTTCTGCAGGTACCCTATGCGATTGACCTGTATGACAATTTTGAAGGATTCGGACAGGCACGCATTCCTGGCATGGTGAAAGCCCTGAGGCGTTCCGTGCGCCATGCAGCCTTGGTAACCACCACCAGCGATCCACTGAGGGATCTGGTACGGCAGGGATACCACGCCAAAGGCGAGGTCGTCACCCTACCCAGCAGCGTAGATCACTCCATTTTTTTCCCTCGCGACCGTCGGGCCTGCCGTCAGATGCTAGGCCTGCCTGCAGATGCTCTGCTAGTCGGTACAGCGGGTGGACTTCTGGCTGAAAGGGGTATAGGTGACCTTTATGCCGCTTGGCAAGCCATGCATGTGCACATGCCTCAACTGCATCTGGTGCTCGCGGGTCCAGTCGATACTGCCTTGCCTCCACCGAGCCATCCCCGCGTGCACTATCTGGGCATGCTTGCCCACGACAAAGCCGCCCTGCTTCTTAGCGCCTTGGATGTAGGTGTCATCTATTTGCGCGATACGCCTTTCGGCCGCTATTGCTTTCCCCAAAAATTCTATGAAATGAAGGCTTGCGGCCTGCCCATAGTGGCGACAGCGGTAGGTGTCATGCCGCAATTGCTCCACGAATCGCCTCAAGCTCTCTACCCACCGGGAGACGCGGTAGCCCTGGCACAAGCGCTGACAGCCCAGCTTGTCCAGGGCCAGCAGAGCTCAGGCAACGTACCGGGTTGGGATCAGCTCATCACGCAGATGGCAGAACATCTACATCGAATATCGCGCCCTTGACGAAGGTAGCTTTCTTCAAGATTTCAATGCGGAGGCAAGCTGCGCTCCGAACATGGGCCACGCAAATTGGCGGGCAAAATTGACTGCGCCGGAGTGCCAGGCATCGGGGCCCCGCTCCAGAGCTGCAAGTACTTCGCGGGCCAGTGCGGCATAGTCGTCTGGCGCCACGAGTGCCCCCGACTGACCTTGTGAAACGGCGTCAACCACTCCACCTGTTGCGAACGCGATCGTGGGCACACCATGTGCAGCCGCCTCGATTGCTACCATTCCGAAGCCTTCAGGATCTCCTGGTATGCAACGTACCGGGAAAACGTGCAGGCTTGCACACTCATAGGCGGATGCCAGTTCGGAGGGATTGGTGATCACCCCCAGAAATTTCAGGTGCCTTCCAATCCCTGCCGCATCGGCCACAGCCTGAATGCTGGCCTGAGTCTGATGTGTTGCATACAGCGAACTGGCAGGCGCATCGCCAATGACCAGCAACAATGTGTCAGGGCGCTCCCGCACGATGGCTGGCAACGCTTGTTCAACAAACTCCCGCAGACCTTTACGTGTAGTCAACCTGCCGATGGAAAGCAAAATCCTCGCATCGCCCAGACCATGACGCTGCCGGAAATCACTGAGCACGTGTCCTGGCTGAGGCTCGTGCGGCAGCTGGACCCCGGGATGGACCACGGACACACGCTGTGGATCCACGCCGATAGCCCGTGCCAGATCGGCTGTGGGCCTGCTGTTGACGATCACGTTGTCCATACGGCGGATCACCGGATGCCAGATCGCCTGATAAATGGGGTGCCGAACGGCAGCGTCCAAACCATGCAGGTAGACGCTAGCCAGAGAGCCCACAGCACGTGCGGACAGCCAGGCCGCGGGAGCCGTCAAGCCGCTGCCGGCCAGTATCCTGTCCGGCTTCCAGCTCTTGGCCACGCACAAGGCTTTGGCGGTGGAGCATGCGAGAAATTTCCATAGTGGCTGCAGGGGTACCTCCGTGCATTGCACACCAGGAGGACAGAGCGCGGCAGCTCCCTGCGGTCCAACCACATGCACCTCACCGCGACCGGAAAGCTCTTGTGCCATATGCCAGTTGAGCCGCTCCATACCGCCCACCAGCGGCGGAAGGTTGCGAGTCACGATCAAGAAGCGGGTAGGCCGCGTTGGAGGCGTTAAATCGGGCGATGGGGGCATTGTTCTCATCTTGCAGCAAGCCAAACCATATAGCTATGCGTGTGCATGGGTTCAGGAGGTCGCCTGTACATTTATATTACTTATCTATGAATTTACTGGAGGCCGCAATACCAGTCAATTACGTATCCATGCCATCAACTTCGATTATCTTGATGATTCATTTTCCCCTGGAGCATCAAAACACGGATGTATACGCCTGGAAAGAATACGATAATTCCCATGTATTCAGAAGAAGATCCGGGATTTTCCAATTTATAAATTACCACAAGCGAGGCCGCAGCGGCCTCCAATTCTTCAGTTTCCGAAGAAAATCAAGAGCCAAACTGCATTTCAGTCATGGAGATTCACCATCCTCACGCTACTACCACGGTTTCTCCCCCTCCTTTCATCCGCCCCCTCGTATCCACTATCAGCGATGCATTTACAAGCAGATTTTCATAATCAAACCCGTCATGATCCGTAGCCAGCACCACACAGTCATAAATGGCCACGGACTCTGATGTCAGCTGTATGGATTTCAGATCGAAATAATAATCCCGCTTGCGCGGGAACACCGGAACGTGTGGATCGCTGTATTCAACATGCGCCCCCTTGCCCTGCAATAGATCCATGATCTCCACAGCTGGGGATTCCCGCGTGTCATCAATATTCTTCTTGTAGGCCAGCCCCAGCACTAATATACGGCTCCCCTTGACGGCCTTGCCCCGTTCATTGAGTGCATCGGCGACCTTGCCCACCACCCAGTGCGGCATGTAGTGGTTGATTTCACCGGCCAGTTCAATGAAGCGCGTGTTCACGCCATATTCACGCGCCTTCCATGTCAGGTAGAAGGGATCGATGGGAATGCAGTGGCCGCCGAGGCCGGGGCCGGGTCGATAGGGAACAAAGCCGAAGGGCTTGGTGGCAGCTGCATCAATGACTTCATGGATGTTGATGCCCATCTTGTCCGCCACGATCTTCATCTCGTTGACCAAGCCGATGTTGACGCTGCGATGGATGTTCTCCAGCAGCTTGGTCATTTCAGCCGCCTTGGTGCTGCTGACGGGCACCATGGTCTGGATGGCATGTTGGTACAGCGCCATGCCCAGTTCCAGGCAACTGGGTGTGCACCCTCCGATCACCTTGGGGATGTCCTTGGTGCCGTAATGCGGATTGCCAGGGTCTTCGCGCTCCGGAGAGAACACCAGGGCGCAATTGGCGCCAGGCTCCAGTCCACGGCTGCGAAGGCGCGGTGCCAGCACTTCGTCCGTCGTGCCGGGCCAGGTTGTGCTCTCCAGGCTCAGCAGTTGACCTTCACGCATGTGAGGCAGCGCCGCTTCCACCGTGTCAATGATGAAGCTCAGGTCGGGCTCGCGGTGAACGTTCAGGGGCGTGGGCACGCAGATGATCAGGGCATCGATTGCTTCTGTCCGCGCAAAGTCAGTGGTGGCCTCGAATCCCTGCTCCAGGGCACGTGCGATCTGCTCGGGAGTGATGCGTTCAATGTAGCTGCCGCCTTCGCCAAGGGTAAGGACCTTGGCTTCATCGATGTCAAAGCCCAAAACCTTGATGCCAACCTCGGCGAAGCGCAGGGCAAGAGGCAGACCTACATAGCCCAGTCCATAGACACCTACGCGCACAGAGCCATGGGAGATTTTTTCCTTGAGGCTTCCAAGAGTTGAAGAGAAATTAATGCTCATTGAGTTTGACATGGTGAACTTGGTAAATCAGGGTGGGAATGGCCGGCACCAATGGCTTTATCAGCCAATCAGGAATTACGCCCATGATCCGGGTTCCCAATTTACCAGGCCTCTCTAATTCCAAGGTTTTCCGCAATGCCTGGATGCACATGTTTTCAAATGATAGCCCACAGCCAGAAATCATTCTTTCCAGAGTCTTCATTTCCAAAGGTTCACAGTCATAGAAATCCCCTTTCCCCATCATTCTGAGGTAAGGTGTGCGCCAGCTCCGCGGAAGCCAGCTCAGGAATTTCAACTGATAATGTGGCTCGTTCAGCATCCAGCGATTGGGAACCGCAATATATGCTTTTCCACTCTTGCGCAAGACACGCGCTATTTCCGCAAGATGCTCTTTCTGGAAATTCTCTTCCCCAACATGTTCTATGACATGATTGGAAATGACCAGATCGAAGTTCTCGGGATCGAAAGGCAGCTTGACTCCTTGGACCTGGATATATTCATAACCTTCAAATATTTGCCGATTATCAAAAATATCAACAGCCACCACTTCACACTGCAGAGATGAATGCTTTCCAAAATAATTAGCTATCCATCCCGAACCCGTTCCAATCTCAAGAACTTTCAGAACTCCCTTGTGATCTGAAAGATTGAGCAGAACTTCTATTTTTCGTGCCTTTTTATGTCTTGACAGTATATCCAGGGCCGCATGAGGCTGCCGCGCCAAATCAGTATTCATGAACTCCCCTCCCTTTTCTCATCTGATGATTTATCAGGTCTCGGCAGCCCTGGCTTCGCTATGCGACGAAACTGCCCGATTTCCCGCCATGCTTCTCCAACACCCTCACCCCCTCCATCACCATGGCCTTGTCCACCGCCTTGCACATGTCATAGATCGTGAGCAGGGCAACCTGCACGGCCGTGAGTGCCTCCATCTCGACCCCCGTGGGCCCCACCGTTTCCACGGTGGCCGTGCAGCGGACGGCGGGGGCACCGGGCAGGAACTCGAAATCCACCGCCACCCTGGTCAACGCCAGCGGATGGCACAGCGGAATCAGGTCACTGGTCTTCTTCGCTGCCATGATGCCAGCAATGCGCGCAATGCCCAGCACGTCGCCCTTCTTGGCCGTGCCGCTCTGGATGATGGCCAGGGTTTCGGGCTGCATGGTGATGCGGCCCTCGGCGACCGCGATGCGGTGGGTTGCGGGCTTGGCGCCGACATCGACCATGTGGGCTTGGCCCTGGGCATCGAAGTGGGTGAGGGAAGACATGGAAACTCCTGAAAATGCACTGGCCGGCCCACGGCTGTCCTGACACGCTGGCCGAACCCGCCATGAACGTTCGGCGAACCGAGGCATCATAGTGGGGTGTTCCACCGCCCCGTGACTATGCACGGGCCCGGCCCCTTGGTTCTTACCTGCCCATGCGCCCATCACGCCTGAAGACACGTATCGCCGTTGGCCTGCAGCTGCTGGCGGCCTCTCTCACTATCGCAACGCATGCACCCGCACAGGCCCAGTTGCGCCTGCCCACGCTGGGCGACGGCGCAGCCACGACTACCAGTGACGAGCGGCGCCTGGGTGACCGCATCATCCGCTCGCTGTACCGCGATCCGGACTACATAGACGACGCCGTTCTGCAGGAATATGTGGAAGGCATCTGGCAGCACCTGGTCGATGCGGCGCGCACGCGTGGCGAGCTGTCGGACGAGCTGGAAGAGCGCTTTGCCTGGGAGATCCTGCTGGGGCGGGACCGCTCGGTCAACGCCTTTGCGCTGCCCGGCGGCTATCTGGGAGTGCACCTGGGACTGATCGGAGTGGTCAGCACGCGCGACGAGCTGGCGTCGGTGCTGGCGCATGAGCTGAGCCACGTCACGCAGCGCCACATTGCGCGGCTCATTGCCCAGCAGGGCAAGCAGACGCCGCTGATGATCGGATCGATGATCCTGGGCGCCCTGGCCGCCAGCCGCAGCCCCGATGCCGCCATGGCGATGATGATGGGCGGCCAGGCGCTGGCCGTGCAGAACCAGCTGAACTTCTCTCGCGACATGGAGCGCGAGGCCGACCGCATGGGCTATGGCTTGATGGCGCCTGCGGGCTTTGCGCCTCAGGGCTTTGTCACCATGTTCGACAAGCTGCAGCAGGCCAATCGGCTCAATGACAACGGCAGCTGGCCCTATCTGCGCAGCCATCCGCTGACCACGGAGCGCATGGCCGACATGCATTCACGCCTGCCACGCGGCGTTGCGCCCGCGCCCGCCCCTTCCCTGGAACACGTGATGATGGCCGCACGGGCCCGCGTGCTGTCGCGCCCGGGCGTGGACGTGCTGCGCCAGTGGGCCGAGCTGCCGCGCTCCACCAGCTTTGGCAGCCAAACACCGACCCAGCAGGTGGCACAGTTGTATGCCGCCACGCTGAGCGCCGTGCAATTGCGCGATTGGGCCGAGGCGCGGGAAATGTCCGGGCGCCTTCAAGCGGCCACGGCCGCCGATCCCGGCGCCCTGCGGCAGGCCAAGCTGCTGCAGGCCGAACTGGAGCTGACAGCCGGCAAGCCCGGCGCCGCGTTGCAGGCATTGCCGCCGCTCTACCTGCCTGCAGCCGCGCCTGCCCAGGCCAGTCCCACGGAATCCGTCCCCGCCAAGACAAAGGAAAGCGGCCCCAGTCTGGCCACCGTCAATGTGGTCGAAAGCCGTGCGGTGCGCCGGCCCGAGCTGCTGATGCGCACACAGATCCTGCTGCGCGAGCAGGGCGCCGCCAGCATGGCAGGCCCGCTGCAGACCTGGGTGACGGACCACCCGCGCGATGCCAGCGCCTGGCAACTGCTGGCCCAGGTTCAGCGCTCTCAGGGCCAGGAGCTGCGCGCCCTGCGCGCCGAGGCCGAGGCCCAGGTCGCGCACTACGACTATGCGGCCGCGGTGGATCGCTTCAAGGCAGCGCAGGAACTGGCCCGCAAGGGCGGGCCCAAGGTGGATTTCATTGAAGCCTCCATCGTGGACACGCGGCTGCGTGCCGTGGAGGAGCTGCTAAGGGAACAGGCGCGCGAGAAGTGACTCGATGGCCAGGCCCAGCAGCGAGTAGATGAGCGCGCCCAGCATGGCCGCCCAGAAGCCCGCGACATGAAAGCCGCTGAGCAGGCCCGAGGCTGCCCAGAACATCAGTCCATTGACCACGAAGAGAAACAGCCCGACCGTCACGATGGTCACGGGCAGCGTCAGCACCACGAGGATGGGCCGCAGCACCGCGTTGAGCAGGCCGATGACCAGCGCCGCGATCATGGCCGAGCTGAAGCTGTTGACCTGCACGCCACCATAGAGATAGGCCACGACCAGCAGGGCACCGGCGCTGAGCAGCCATTTGATCAGGATTTTCATGCGGGCAGCATAGCAGCAGCCGGCAGATCCGGGTTGAGGCGGCGCACTGGGAACCGTGGACCGGAGAACTCCATGAAAAACGGCATCCCGTTTTCCGGGATGCCGTCCTGACAGTGATCGCCTGACCAGAGCAGCCAGGCAGATGCCAGCCTTTAGACCATCGCTTCCTCGAACACCAGGCCCATCAGCGCGCCGATGGCCGCCAGCGTTCCCGGAAGATTCCAGCGCCGGCCCAGCGGGGCTACAGGCGCCACGGCTGGGGCCGTGGCTTCCTGCTTGGGGCGGCGCGCATCGACGATCTGGGCCGCGCCATGCTCCTGCTGGAGCTGGGCCACCAGTTCGGCCAGCGGCCCCTTGGCCAGCACCGGCGTGATTCGGCCTGCACTGTCACCGAACACCGGCAGCAACTGGGCAAACAGCTTGTCGGCCCACTTGCCGCGCCAGCTTTCGCGTGCGCTGTGGCTCACCCATTTGCTGACACGGTGGGTTATGCGCGGTGCGCAGGCCACCAGCAACCAGTGCGAGGACTGGGCCTGCGGCGAGGCGGCCAGGGCCTGGACCAGAGGCAGAGCGTAGGAAGCGTCATCCACGTAGACGATGATGGGGTTCAAAGCAAGTCCTTGTCGAACTGGGTTTGCGGGGTGGGACAGGCGGGCGGTCAAAGCCGCCCTTGCACTGGATTGTCGCGAATCGGCGCGGGAGGCCAGACAGGCCAACCCGGCGCCAACCTCAACTTTTCAGGAAATCAAGCTCCGTGGGCATCCGCCTTGGGAGCAGGACGGCGCGAAGCGATGTACTTGCCCAGTGCCAGCACCAGCAGGGCTCCGAACACGCTGGCACCGTACTTGAGCATGTCGGTCTGGGGCAGCTTGACCATCCAGTCCCACTTCTCCGTATTGGCGAAGACGGGATCGGTGACCAGCATGCCGCCGGCAATCCAGCCCAGCAGCATGCCGCCGGCCACGATGATGATGGGGAAGCGCTCCATCAGCTTGATCACGAGCTGCGAGCCCCAGACGATGATGGGGATGGAGATCAACAGACCCAGCACGACCAGCAGCAGCTGGTGCTCGCCCGAGCTCTGTGCGGCGCCGGCGATGGCGATCACGTTGTCCACGCTCATCACCAGGTCGGCGACGATGATGGTCTTGATGGCCGCCAGCAGCTTGTCGCTGCCCTGGATGTTGTCATGGCCATCTTCATCAGGCGCAATCAGCTTGATACCGATCCACACCAGCAGCAGTGCGCCGACAAACTTCAGGAAGGGCAGCGCCAGCAGCGTCATCGCGAAGGCGATCAGGATGACGCGCAGGATGATGGCGCCAGCCGTGCCCCAGATGATGCCCTTCTTGCGCTGCGCGGGCGGCAGCTTGCGGCAGGCCAGCGCGATCACGACCGCGTTGTCCCCGCCCAGCAGGATGTCGATGATGATGATTTGGCCCAGGGCCACCCAGAACGGGGCGTGAGTCAGAAAGTCCAAGTCCATAAGGTCCTCGCTGTTGAGTACGGCCGGCGGGAACTCCTCCCTCCTGGAGAAACACCCACCAGCACAGAAAGACCGATGCGACGACACAGCGCCTACCCGGGCAAGGACATGCCTGGCTCAGGGGAGAACACCTTGATCGACCGTCATCAGGTCCATCAAAGGTCTTGCTCGGCTGCGGTATGCACCGCAGCCCGGAAGGCCGGAAGCTTGCGCTTCGTATTGACGACCATTCCGATGCCGGCGCGGTGGCTTTGCAACCACCCCTGCCGGCAGAGAGCTACTCCCCTTCGAACCTGCGGATTGCAACACAAAGCCGCTGCGGCACGCAAGTGAAAAAACCCTTCAATTCCACGGAAAGCACAAGCAACACATCCCGCACTCCTTTTATACATCTGCCCCCAACGCTTCACTATTCATAGCAACCCTGAAGCTGATGGAGTGTTGCAGCAGTGCCCGGCCGAGGACTGGCATGCGCCTTATCATCGCTGTCCCTTCCCCTTGCCCGTCCATGACCGCACTGCACATCACCGATATCGAAGCCGCCATCAACTACTGGCGAGAGCGCCACCCGTCCCCGGACGGCGTGCTGCTGCAGCCCGAAGTACGGGCCCTGGCCGAGGTGTACGCGCTGATGATCTTCTGGCATGAGACCGAAGTGCAGGTTGAGGGCTTTCCCTCGCACGCCATGGCAGCCTGGCTGGCCTGGTACGACACCACCCCCGATACGCCCTGCATCGCCATCTGCTCCACCAGCCAGGGCGACGAGAAATGCAAGGGTTGTGGCCGCAGCTTCGACGAAGTGCAGATGTGGACCGCCATGGAGCCACCACAGAAGCGCGCCGTATGGCGCAGGATCACGACAGAAGGCGACTCCTGGCGCTTTACCCGCTATGCAGAGCGTGCGGCCGAGCGTGCGGACATATCGCGCAAACCCGGCTGATTGCCGTATATCGCACCGAACCAGTGCGATGTTGCAGGCGGCCTAACATCAGCCCCCATGCTGCAGACCGCCGCTTCCAGCCACCGCCGCCCCCGCCCCTGCACGCGCCTCACGGCAAGTGATGCGGGGAGCACGCGCGTGCCGGCCGGCAAGGCCTGGCCTGCCACGGCCGCTCGCCTGCGCGAGCGCGATGCAGCGCGGCTGAACATCGGCCCCAGACAGGCCGCACGGTCTTGATGCGCTGCCCTGCGCGGAACCGGGCAGCGTCGCTTCACTGAATCCGCTCTTCTTGCGCCGCCTTCACCTTGAAACTGAAGGCGGTTGGGTTTTCACGCGTCTGCCGGGCCACAAGGCCTGCCGACAAAGCGAGCTTTGCCGTGACCTGTCTAGCCTTTGCCCCAGCCGGGCCCTCGTTTTCCACCCTCTGGCGCCATCTGCGTGATGCCGTGGCGCATCGCGCCTCGGCCCGCTTGCGGCCGCACCACGTCACCGAACTGCGCATCGACGTGATGCAGCCACTGGTGGAGGGCGAGCTCGAAGCCATTCATGAGCGCCTGTACCAGCCCGGCAACAAGCTGCACGGCCTGGAGCGACGTCCGCTTCACGATCCGCAGTTCCAGCTGCACTGGCGGGAGGCCGACGGCGAATGGTTTGCCTACGTGGAGGATATGGAGCGGCGCTGCCTGGCCGGCTACACGGTGTTCAATCGCCTGGTCGAAGTGGACAAGCGCACCGACCGCCGCGTGCGCTCGCCCCATTCGCGCTTTGCGCCGGACTACCAGCGGCGCGGCATCGCCAGCGCCGTCTACCGCAGCGTGCTCGATACGGGCACCTGCCTCGTCAGCGGCGCACGCCAGTCGCCGGGTGCCCACGGCCTGTGGAACCATCTGGCGCGCAGCTATGACGGCCGCTATGTGGGCATCACGGAGAGCAAGTCGCTGATCCATCTGGGCTGCAATGTGCCCGACGATGTCATGGACCGGCTGTCCACTCGCCGCATGCTGCTGGGCGCGGGCTGGACGGTGGAGTCCTTCGCCCAGGCCGTCCGGATGCAGTTGCCTGCCTGAGACAGTGGCTTGCTTGGGCCAGTGCCCGGCTACTTCCAGCGCAGCGGCTCGATGAAGACCGTGCCCAGATTGCTGCTGAGCGTCAATGCGCCTTCCTGGATGGTGGCCTGCAGTTGCATGCTGCGCTCGGCCAGCTCCGCCAGCGACTGGGAGGTTTCGGAGGGAATCCGCCAGACCTGCAGCTTGTTCAGTCGTGCCAGCTTGCCTTCCAGGCCTTTCCACCAGACTTCCGCCGCATGGTGGAAGGCGTAGAGCACTACGGCATCGGACTTGTTGCATGCCTTGGCGATGGGCTTTTCCTCGGGCTGGCCGACCTCGATCCACAGGCGCTTGGCTCCCGTGAAGTCGGTCAGCGAGACATCGGGATCCTCGGGATCGGACAGGCCCGCGCCAAAGGCCAGCGTGCCGTCGCCGTTGCACATGTCGCTGAGCTGGTGGGCATTGAGGGCCAGGGCCACAAGGCGCACCATCATGCGCTCGTCCGTTTCGCTGGGATGGCGAGCCAGGGTCAGCGCATGGTCGGCGTAGTAGCCGTGGTCAATGTCGGCGATGGACAGGTTCGCCTTGAAGATGGTGGATTTGAGGGCCATGAGACAGAACCTATCAAAAACAAGAGCTGCCGCAGCAAGCCTGTGCTTGCATCGGCAGCCCTGAATGGTTGAAGCGCGCCCTTCATGGCGCGGCAAAGGATGGATTAAACGCGGCGCGCCAGCTCGGCCGCCTTGCCCACATAGGAGGCAGGCGTCATGGCCAGCAGGCGGTCCTTGTCGGCCTGGGGGATTTCCAGGCCGTTGATCAGGCGGTGCAGGTCTTCGGCCTGCACGGTCTTGCCGCGCGTGACTTCCTTGAGCTTTTCGTAGGCGCCCTGCACGCCGTAGCGGCGCATCACGGTCTGGATGGGCTCGGCCAGGACTTCCCAGGCGTTGTCCAGGTCTTCCTGCAGGCGCTCTTCGTTGAGTTCGAGCTTGTTCAGGCCGGTCATCAGCGAGCTGTAGGCCAACGTGGCATAGCCCATGGCCACGCCGATGTTGCGCAGCACGGTCGAATCGGTCAGGTCACGCTGCCAGCGCGAGATGGGCAGCTTTTCGGCCAGGTGCTTGAGCAGGGCGTTGGCCAGGCCCAGGTTGCCTTCGGCATTCTCGAAGTCGATGGGGTTGACCTTGTGCGGCATGGTCGAGGAGCCGATCTCGCCGGCCTTCAGGCGCTGCTTGAAGTAGCCCAGGGACACATAGCCCCAGACATCGCGCGAGAAGTCGATGAGGATGGTGTTGGCGCGCGCGATGGCGTCGAACAGCTCGGCCATGTAGTCATGCGGTTCGATCTGGATCGAGTAGGGCTGGAAGCTCAGGCCCAGACCCTGGGGCTCGGGCGACTCGATCACGTTCTTGCTGAAGGCTTCCCAGTCGAACTCGGGCCAGGCGGAAAGGTGGGCGTTGTAGTTGCCGACGGCGCCGTTCATCTTGGCCAGGAGCTTGACCTCGGCGATGCGGGCAGAGGCCTTTTCCAGGCGCACCAGCACGTTGGCGATTTCCTTGCCCACGGTGGTGGGGCTGGCGGTCTGGCCGTGCGTGCGGCTGAGCATGGGCACGGCAGCATAGGCATGGGCCATCTCGCGCAGCTTGGCCGTGATGCCGGAGATTGCGGGCAGCAGCACGCTGTCGCGGCCGGCACGCAGTTGCAGCGCGTGGCTGGTGTTGTTGATGTCTTCGCTGGTGCATGCAAAGTGCACGAATTCGGCGGCCTTGAGCAGCTCGGGACGGCCGTCGAACTTGCCCTTGATCCAGTACTCCACGGCCTTGACGTCGTGGTTGGTGGTCTTTTCGATGTCCTTGATGGCCACGGCATCGGCCTCGGAGAAGTTCTTCACCAGGTCCTGCAGATAGACGCGCGCGCCTTCGGACAGGGGCTTGAACTCGGCAAAGCCGGCATCCGACAGGGCGATGAACCAGGTCACCTCCACCTGCACGCGGCGGTGCATGTATCCCATCTCGCTCATGATCGGGCGCAGAGGAGACAGTTTGGCGGCGTAGCGGCCGTCGAGCGGGGACAGGGCGGAGATGTGCGGCAGATTCATGGGCCGTGATTGTAGGTGCGCGCGGCAAAAACGGGGGCCGAGGGGGAGATCGTCGGGCAGCGCATAGAATCTGCTGCCCGCCCATGGGCCGCCTCTTCGCCACGGAAAATTGCCATGAAACTGATAGGTTCCTCCACCAGCGCCTACGTACGCAAGGTACGCGTCGTACTGGCAGAGAAAAGGCTCGACTATCAGTTCGTCGAGGAAAACCCCTGGAGCCGCGAGCTGTCGCCCGGCACCGGCAACCCGCTGGGCAAGGTGCCGCGCCTGGTCATGGACGGCAGCGATGCCATGTTCGACTCGCGCGTGATCGTCGAATATCTGGACACACTTTCCCCGGTAGGCAAGCTGATCCCCGGCACGGGGCGCGAGCGCGCCGAGATCAAGACCTGGGAAGCACTGGCCGATGGCCTGCTGGATGCCGGGGCGCTGGCCCGCCTCGAAGCCACCTGGGATGGCCGCAGCGAAGAACAGCGCTGCCAGGCCTGGATAGACCGCCAGCTTGCCAAGGTGCGGGCTGCACTGAACGTGATG
>JANDJZ010000382.1:0-11314 GCA_027943245.1 Acanthamoeba sp. SK_2022b
CGTTTGGGGTCGTACCTGATGCCGTAGTGTATGGACGGGACGACGTGCAGTATCCGATGGACGGGCATATCGGGGAACACCGGCACGGCGCCCTCGGCGCGCTTGTCCGATTGGAGGGCCTGCATCATACTGGAGCCAATTGCTGGTTCACGTGTGTGTGTGTGTGTGTGTGTGTGTGTGTGTGTGTGTGTGTGCGTATGTGTGGTGTGTGTGTGTGTGTGTGTGGCCTGATCAGTAGGCGCTGTGGACAGAGTTGTTGTGGGGAGAGGGAGGTACAGAGGTGGATGATCTCGTGGAGCAGGGCCCCAAGCCCGACCCCAGTGAGGGGCGACGCCTCAACGTAGCTGGCCGCCCCGACGCGGCGGGACAGCGTCATCGCGTGGTCGTGAGCGAAGAGGCCCGTGGTCGAGCGGCGGTCGATCTGCGTGGCCACGAGCAGGATGGGCAGGTGGTTGTACTCCCTCCTGATTGCCGGCACGATCTATGACGTTGCGCGTCAGCCCAACGAACGAACAATCAATCAATTATTATTTTATAAAAAATAGAAAAATTCTTTTTTTTTGATAATAATTAATAATAATAAAAAATGTAGAGCAATAATGGCGACCTGATGAAGGACTGCGAGAATGGTGGACGCGTGGCAGACAGACATGACGACCACGACCACGTCAGGACTGACGCCGGCGCACTCGGCCATGCGCACGATCCGCGTGTCCTGCGCCTCTCCCTTTGCAGCAGTGCCTGAGCCATGGCCCACGACGTCAGCAGGCGAGTGCGTGCGCGCCAGGTCGACGTGCTGCGGGCGGGCGGGCGGGCGGGGGCTTACCCGTCTCGTCCGCGTGGCACGGAGGGGAGAGGGCGGCGACCTCGGTAGTGACGTGCACCAGCGCGTCCCCGAACCCGAGCGACGGGCCCACGATGGTCCATTCGTCGTTGGCCCTCTCGTTCCACCAGCCCGAGCGCGAGTCGAGCTCCTCGTCGTGCGTGGGGTGCGCCTTGTGGCACACGTGGTGGCACGCGCCCCTGAACGTCCTGCTCCCCTCGCGCGCGACCGTCAGACGGTCCGCGGGCACGTCGCGCGTGGGACACGTGCCCGCGAACGCACCTCTGGAGGGCGTAGGAGAGCATGTCCTTGCCCACGTTGCCGCTCCCGACGATCATCGCGCGCAGCGCTACACGACCGGCCGTCGACGCGGCCTGGTTGTGCAGCAGCTGGCGCGAGGCCCGAGCGCACACGGCGTACTGTTGGCGGAGAGAGTCCGCGGCAGCTGCGCATGCATCGCGTGTGGGAGACCGATCAGGGGCCCTGGAGCCCAGGAGGTTGTGGTGAGGGCGAGGGGATCGCGTAGTACGTACGGTTGAAGGAGGTGGCGAACGGCTGCCACCACATGTGGAAGGGCGTAGATGTCCAGTAGGGCCTCCACAGGCTGTCATCTGCAGACACGCGCCACCATGCCTGGGAAGGAAAACAGGCTCAGCTCGCCAGGAGTAGTTGGGGGGGGGGCAGTTTGCGCTGCGGGGCCGCACCCGACAAGCAAGGGCCGACGCGCAAAGCGAGGGCAGGTCGAGCCACTGGAATATGTGCAAGAGCAGCTCATCGGAGAGCAGCTGCACCGGCTCCACCACGTCCATCCAAGGCCAAGAAGAAGGTAGAGAAAAGCCGAATTAATAAGAAAAGAAATGGAGGGCAGACAGCTTCGAAGAGCCAGCGCACGAGGAGACTTGCTTGCCATTCGCAACCTCTTGTCGGTCAGCCATCCTGGCGCCTTACAGGCTCTTTTGAATAGTGCAGGGCTGCGCAGCGGCCTGACCGCCCTTCACCATGCCGCACGGTACTACTGGCATCGATTTAATAAATAATACTTTTCATCTTTAAATAAATACTAATTTGATAATAATACATAATATTAATATAAAATTCTAAATCATAGAAAAGGCGAGGTGGAGGCCTGCCGAGAGCTGCTCCAAGCGGGAGCTGATGCTTCCTTGGTGGGCACAAAGAGGGGCAGCACTGCGCTCCACCTTTTGGCCGCCCGTAGCTGGCCGTCGCTGGCCGAGGCGCCCCCACACACCGAGGAGGTGGTCCTTGCCATGCTGAACCGGGTCAGCCTCCAGGCGCGCAACAGCAAAGGCGAAACGGTAACCACGTCCCCGCCATGCGGTCGCAGGAGTGCGTGTGTATACACACGCCTCTGACCCTTCCACTGCCTCAGGTCGTGGACGTGGCCAGGAGAAAGGACAATCGCGCTATGCTCACGGTCCTCGAGACGACGATCGGAAGTGGTCCTGCCGGCAGCGGTGGTCCACTGGGCGGCCTCCCCGACACGCTGCTGCTCTCGTCGGTCCTCCCGCATCTGGCGCCGATGGCCATCCTGCGCCTGGGCGCGACTTGCCGCCGGCTTCGCGACTTGACAAGCCAAGATAGGTGACACACTGACCTCTCCCTCGTCGACAATCGCGCGCGCGCTCTGCTCATTTAACGTGGCGGTCCATCAGCGTGTGGGCGAAGCACTACCGGATAGCTCGGGGAAGGCCGGCCAGCCACGAGCGCGGAGCGGAGCCGATCATGACCGCCTGGCGGGCGTGGCTCGCGGTGGGCCTGGAGTGGGAGCGCCCGGGCCTCGGTGCCCACTACCGGCAGCGCCTGGCGCACACCTCGGCCCGAGCGTGGGCGTGGCCGGCCAATCGGGCCGTGCGAAAGGCGCTCGCCAAAGCCATTCGTGCACAACCGAAGCCTCCACAGCAGCACGACTACAGCTTGAAGGTGGTCGTGGCCGGCGACTGGCAGGTGGGAAAGGTACACGTTGGTGTCCTCTCCCGTTCGCTCTTCGTCTTGTCTCACCCCGCCACACGGCTGATCTTACAAACCACCGCCAGAGTTCTCTCCTGCACAGATTTTGTGTACGTGTATCTTTTTAATTTTTTTCCAAAAAATATTCTTTATTATTAAATAATATATTAATGATTTTATTGGCGGATTCGTCATAACTCACCGAAGCAAAACACACAGGACCGACGCCACGCGCCGCCATATCTCGACCACCCCGATTTCGTATCTCCACGCTCCTCCTCACGCGTTGCATTTGTACACGATGGAGTGACACAGGCCTGTGCAATGCAGGAGTATCGCGTCGTGGGCTGGCAGAGCGATGTTCTTAGCCTGCAAGTGGTGCTCTCCCCTCTCCTTGCTCTCGCTCGCTTCCCTTTCCAATTGGTTCATCGTGTGTCAGCCTTCTGATCGTGTGGACGGCTCACCCACCAGTGGGAGAACCCGATCGACGGGTTCAAAACGGTCGGGTCGAGTCCCTTCCGCGATTGCGATGCGGTGGTTGTTTGCTTCGACGCCACCTCCGCGCGCTCTTTCGACAACGCCAAGGCCCTCCTGCAAGAAGTACTTGACCTTTTATGTGAATTTGTTTTATTTATTATTTATTATTTATTATTTATTATTTATTATTGAAATCTTATGCATGGCGTGTACACGCAGATCAAGCGATACACGTACGACCGTGTGCTTGCCCGTATGTTGGTAGGGACAAAGTGGGACAAGAAGAACAAGAAGAAGGAGGAAGGGGTCTCTCTAGAGCTCGCGCAGGTACGGGTCAAGCTCCTTGGCTTCCACCTGTTGCATGCACTCACACTCGAAAGCACACACGACCACGACACGCAGACGTTTGCCGAGGAGGAAGGGATTCCTTTCGCGTCGACGAGCGCCAAGACGGGTTCGGGAGTGGACGCAGCCTTCCAACTGCTCGTCCGGGAGATGTACGCACAGGGCGTCGTTGCCAACAAGGCTTCGGTGTCGGCCACACGCAGCAAGAGGACCCAACGACCATGTAATACAAAAAAATAAAAAAACAATTAAATGTTTCGGAAACGTTTGGGAAATGTTTTAGACTTGCAGTTCTTTGAAGGCGCTGGCTTTCCTGAAAGGTTGAACCTGGAACGGGGCGCCCTCGCAACCACCTAGACCTATAAAACGGCAGCCCAGTGCGCAAGAAGAACAATCACACTACCCAACCACACACGAAATGAACACAGAGCAGAGCAACGCTGTCGACCTGTCGCAGGAAGAGCTGACCGCCTACCTGCTGGCCAACTTCGGGACCGAGCCCGACCAGGCCGAGCTGCCCCCGCAGCCGCTGGACTACTCCTCCACCTCAGACCAGGCCTGGCTCCGGCCGGACGACTTTGACGCGTCGCGCGTCACTGTGCGCGAGATGGAGGGCGGGCTCGACGGCTTTGGCATCGTGCTCGAGAACGTGTTCTCGCGGCGCGAGTGCCAGCGCATCATCGAGGCCACGGAGAAGGTGGGCTTTGGCCACCTCGGGGAGGGCAAGACCGGGCGGGCCTACCGCGGCAACTGCCGCCTCCAGCTCGACGACGTCAAAGGCGAGCTGGGCCAGGAGATATGGCGGCGCATCAGCTCGTTCGTGCCCGACACGGTCGAGCTGCCCGACGGCGAGGGCCGCTACTCGTACCTGGAGATGAACTCGCGCTACCGCTTCGCCAAGTACTTTGCGGGCCAGGGCTTTGCCATTCACGTGGACAAGCCGACCATCTACGAGCACGAGCGGTGCAGCATCTTCACGGTCAACATCTACCTCAACGACTTGCTGCCGGAGCAGGGCGGCCTCACGCGGTTCTTCCGGCGCATGACCGGAGGGCAGCCCGTGGCGAGTGCTGGCGGCCTGGCCGGCAGCATCGCCATCTTCAAGCAGAGCTTGGTGCCCTACAGCCCCGTACATGACGGCGATAAAGTCATAAGCGGGCTCAAGTACCTCATGCGCACTGATGTTGTCTACAGGCCAGCGCAGTAAATTTTGAGAGGTTTTCTTTATCGACCGACACCAACCTGATGATCGCTCGTTAGGTTGTTTGTTCATCACCAAGCAGGAACGTGAACTTGTTTCTGGACACATGATCAGTACAGGTGAGTGAAGGCAAGGAAGCCAGCTCAGACACCAGTTGCTGTTGAGTTATTCAGCGTTCTCCGAAAAGAAATAAATAGTTTAAACAACGAAGAGAGCGTTCCTTCCACTGAATAACTCAGCTTACCTGATGGTAACACTAGTTACTCTACGTCAGGAACGCTCTCTGTGTTGCTGCTTACAGAGATGGAGAGTGATTACTTTGCGAGGTTGACTTTGTCGCCCTTGTCGCTGCTCTCAGGATCTGAGACCATGTCAGTGTTGACCTGAATGTTGAAGAGGATGTCTGAGTAGGTGCTAGGGGTCTGGTGCACTACATAGTGGCACCAGAAGGTGTTGGGGTCTCACCAGCCACCTAGGCGGAAGATGGTGTCTGGCTCAACTCCCACTTGTATCCCTGCCATGATGCTGGATTTGTGGAAGGTGTGTGCCATGAAGATTGAGGTGACTGGCCCACTGCTGTGGTGATGCCCTTGAGGATTGTTGTGCACCTGGCCAGTAAGAGTTGTTTGTGCAGCAGGGACAGCTCAAATACAATTCTCAGGTTGTGGCAGCAAAGGCAGAGTGTGGTGGAGATGCTGCACCATCTCCTCCATGTTGCAACTGGGCACAGGCAGGCATCAGCTGTTGATGCATACAGTGTTGCCCTTGCCATAGATGTTGTTCTTTAACCTGACTACAGGTACTACCAGCACCTCTTGGCTGTCTTCCTGCTCAATTCAGATGTTGTTGAGGAAAGCTAGGCTTGAGAGGTTGAAGGTGGGCCCATGGTTGTCTGGTACGTTCCTGCACAAGGGACACTGACTCTATGGACGTAGGTATGGAGGTGGGGGGCAGAGTATAAAGGGCTGACAAAGATGAAGACAAAGTCAGCAATGTCACAGTTGCCATTGGTGGAGAAGGGCCTGGATCAGGAGTTTTAATAGCTGGGCTGCTGTCCCTGGGTGGCCAACTCCAAGATGGCTGTGGCAGGTTGGGTAGACTCATGAATGAGTTCTAAAATTTTGGCCTTGAATTGGTTGAGCTTGGCCCAGGAGAGACCTGGGGTCAGGTGAAGTGTCTGAGTAGCTGCCATTGGCAGCATCTTGGACCTTTTAGGCGCCAGCCATGGTGACCAGTTTAATCACTCAATGAATGGTACAGCAATGCAGATACCAGTATGTGTTTAAACGATTTATTCTTTATTTTTTATCTCTGAAAATAAATAAATAGTTTAAACAACGCAGAGAGCGTTCCTGACATAGAGTAACTAGCATTACTGTCAGGTAAGCTCTGGACACAGGCAGTTGGGGAAGATACAGAATGTGGTTTGCAAGCTTCTTTTAAGGGGGAAGTCTGGGAGAAAAAAAAAAAAAAAAAAAAAAAAAAAATGGATCCACCTCTCCTTTGCAACAAGACCCCCAAAAACCATTTAAAATTCATTTATAATCTGGTTTAAACTTGCCTAACGTGCAGGGACCACCTATAATGTCTACTGATGCAACACACCTCTTTGCCTTGATGGCACGCTCCCCATCATTTCTGGAAGTTCCATTTCATGTTGGTGAGTGTGCCTTTATTCCTCTGGCTCTTCTGGGTGAGTTGGCTGCCACACATTTTTTGTTCCAAGTATGAGTGGAATGGAGTTGGCCCTGCCAAGTCACTTGCTATAGTGAGGAATTGACCAATGGTTGATATAACTTCTCTTTGTCAAACATTCAGCCAATGTTTTCAGCTTGGTGTTGGTCTTGTTGTTTGTTACTTTAACTTCGAAGAGGAGACAGGAGATGCAGGTTGATGGCCCCAGGGTGATGTCAGTGGTGGTGGCACAGCAGCAATATTTGCTCAAAGGAAAACCTCTTCTGCGTCCATATGCAGTCATTCATACCACACATCTCCAATCAAGGTTGTCAACATCCACCACAACCACCCAAGGACCAACCACTCCTTGATGCAACTGCTAATCCTGAAGCAGTCAAGGCTCTTTACCTTCATGACTGCAACAAGGCCTTGGCAGCCAATGAAACATGTGCTTGTTTGACACTAGCCCTTTGCCATGTGCAGTTTCAGCAGAAGGTGGTGTACAAGCTGATCAAGTCAGGTGATCCATTATTGCACATGGTGTTGGTGAGTGTATGTTGATGCACTTGTGGACTGGTGGGCTGGTGGGTGGGTGGGCAGGTGGGTGGGCACACTGGCAGGTGGGTGGGCAGGCAGATGGGCAGGTGGGTGGGTGGGTGGGCAGACTGTGTTGGAGGTGAGTGGTGGGACGGATGCAGCAACAGCTGTACTTCACACCCATGGTCAAGCCACGAACTCCCAAGCCAAGGTTTGAGGGAACTGGGTGTGATGGGATTGGCGACATGGTCCCACGCAACTGTGTTGACCACAAGGACCAATTGGGAGCATCTCCACCACACATAAAACCGGAATTTGTCTTTAACGTTTTTTTTATCGAATAAACCCACACTTCACACACACCCAACTGCAGCCATCATCTACCATCTCCATTAGCAGGTTGTCCAACAGGTTATGGGCCCACCATCACGCCAACACTGAGCATACACAATGATTCACCAACACCAATTCAAAATCTGCTTCAACCATGAGTGAATGCTATGGCAAACTTGTCATCCTCCAGGATGGTTGCAACTTTGACAGCTGGGATGGATGGTTTCAATCCAAGTGCACAATCCAAGGCGTGTGGAGCATCATCACAGGACATGAGCCGAGACCTCTACCTCACCCAAAACTGTTGCCAACAGGCATCCCCATGCATCATCATCTACAAATCTGAAGACAGGACCACCCACTGACAACAAGGAACCAGAGTCAAAGGACAAGGACGTCAAGAGCGAGCTCAAGGGCCAGGTGGATGTGCTCAACACGACCATACTCAACCTTGGCGATGAGGATGAGGAGAAACCTGTCAACACAACCCTCATGAGTCCCAGCAGAGTCATGCTGACAGATGGTTACAAACTGTCTAGCAGTAGCACCAGATACACTGAGCTGCCAGGCGACATCCTCAATGTCACTTCATTCTTTGATGGTGATGTCAACGCCCAGGCCACTGAAGTCAAGTGGAAGAAGAGGAAGAAGAAGATTATAAGCACTGCAGGCCACTCACACCGGGCTACCGCTTCCTTCTCTTCAAGCAACTTCATGCGCTGAAGATGAGTGGCCAAGACACTGTCCACGCCTACATCAACAAGGCCATGGGGATTGCCACCAAGCTTTGTGCCACTGGGGTGAACTTTGATGACACTCTCATTGTGCTGTGCATCATCAATGGACTCACAAGCGACTACCATCAACTCCAGCCTGTGATCAACACAGCAGGCGACCAGAAGCTCACATTGGGCTGGCTGACCCAGGCCCTTCTTCAAGAAGAGGCCACAATCAACAACATCTGCCCACTCAAGAGAACCTGCGCAACCTCAAGCCATTCGCTGAGCCTCTTAAGGTGAGACTGGGAGACAGGAACTGCATCAACGCCAGTGAGAAGGGCGAGCTACATGTCTGCATCAACATTGATGGGCGTGAGCAGGACCTTGTCTTCCCCAACATACTCTATGTGCCAAAGCTTGGCCAGAATTTTCTTTCTGCACATGTGATCCTGAGCCATGGCTACAGCTTCAAGGGCAACAAGCGCGGCTTCCTGGTCTACAACAAGCATCATCAGCAGCCCCTTCTACTTGGCCAGACAAAGAACAAGCTCAGCTATGTACCGCTTTGCATTGAGCAAGATGAACAGCACTATGTGACTGCACTAGCTGCCCACCACAGCAAATCCAGGAGCAATGACAACAAAGATGCTGAACAGGCAAGCCTTGACGAGCCCTCCTCAACTGTCAATGGGACAAAGGAAGTGCTCATGATGGACAAGGCACACATCCACTTTGGCCACATCAGTGAACTGTGCTTGCGCCAACTCATTCTCAACTCAGCTGACCTAGAGCTGGAGCCAGGAAGCATGCTCTCACAGTGTGTTGCCTGCCTCCAAGCCCAGGCAACACATGGGCACCCATCAGGAGGGGACCAGCGCCTTGCAGCAAGGTCCCTGGAGAGAAGCTGCATGTTGACCTCATCGAAATGCCAGCAGCATCTCTGGCTGGGTGCACAGGCTTCCTCACTGTTGTTGATGACACAACTCAATATCAGTTTCACATACTGACCAAGTTGAAGGACAAAGCCAGTGTCAAGATGGGCAATCTGCTCAAGGGGCTCCCAAGCCAGATGCATGTGGTCACCGTCCACTCCAACTGTGGAGGCGAATTCATGGGCAAGCTGTGAGGTGAGTTCTTGCTGATCACAGCATAAGGCTCAAGACCACGCCCCCCTACATGCCTGAGTACAACGGCTTTGCTGAGTGGTCAGGCCACACCATTGAAGAGATGGTGCACGCCATGCTTGCCCACGCCAAGATGCCCTGCACCCTCTGGGCTGAGGCACTTCTCATCACGACAGCAATCATAAATCAAGTGCTGACCAAGGCCAATGGCAGGACCTCCCCATACCAGCTGTGGACCAGTAAGGCACCAGCCATGGCTGGATTCTACACATTTGGAGCACACTGCTATGTGCATGTGCCTTGGATGCTCTGCAACAAGCTGGACCACTTGGCCAGGCCAGCCCAATATGTTGGTCCAGCTCTGACTGGGTCGCACCATTGTGTCTGGTATCCCAGCACAAGGACAGTCACAGAGAGCAGGAGTGTCACCTTTGTGACCACTGCTCCAACCTCCACCACCAATGCTGATACACGCGCCACATCACACACCACCAACACTGCTTAACCTGACAAGCCAGACAGTGAGCTAACACTCACGCCCTGTGAGCCAGCAGGGCCACCCAATCAGCCTAACTCGCCAATCCTCTCTCACAAAGGGGGGGGGGGAGCAAAACTGAGTTCAACACTGCCAAAGTGCCGACCATGTTCCTCTTTCCTGAGAGAGGAGAGTTGAGCCAGACCAAGCCCAAGTCAATGAGCAGTCAATTGAGCAAGCCAAAGTCAATGAGCAATCAACCAACCACAACAGTGTCAAACCCAAGACAAAGCAAGAGGGAGATCAAGTGCAGAGTGCAATACATTGAGGCACATGCCATGGCAGCCATTGAAGCTCTGCCAGCAACCCCCATGTCCATGCGTGAGGTGCTAAAGTTGCCTGAGGCAGTGCACTGGATCAAAGTGATTAACGAAGAGTTGGAAATGATCCACAGGATGGGCACAGTCTACCCCTGCAATCTGCCAGTCGGCAAGAGAGCGCTCAGGACCAAGCTCGTCCTCAAGCTGAAGACTCTGGCAAACAGCATGCCAGAGCACTTCAAGGCAAGGCTCGTTGTGCTGGGCAACCACCAGCGCTTCAGGGAGGACTTCACCCTCACAAGGTGTGGAGACTCATAAAGAGTCTCTATGGGCTCAAGCAGGCACCAATGATCTGGAACCAGAAGATCAATGGACTGCTCAAGAGCAAGGGGTACACGCCAATGCAGGCCTATCCCTGCATCTACACTCACTGGGAGGAGGACAAGGTCACCATCATGTCTCTCTTCGTTGATAACATCATCATCATGGCCAACAACGAGCTCCTCAACAAGACCAAGGACGTCTTGAAGGCAGCCTTCCCAATGAAGGACCTCAACGAGCCCACTTCAGTCCTTGGGATGGAGTTCCTGAGAGACCACAAGAAGGGCATGCTGAGACTTCAACAGAGCGGACACAGTGGCAGCATCATCAAGAGGGCAGGTCTTGAGAACTGCAAGCCCTGCCCTTCGCCAGCCATTGAGGGACTGAAGCTCCCTACTCTTGAGCGCACCACGCCCAAGTACGAGGAGAAGCCCTACCCTCACCTCATTGGAGCACTACTCTACGTTGTGTGCACAACAAGGTGGGACATCAGATACATCATCGCCTACCTCTGCCATTTCATGCACACATGGGGCAAGGAGAGCGTTGCCATGTCGTCCTGTGAGGCCAAGCTGCTTGTGCTTTCTCAGGCCACACTCCAGGGCCTGTACCTTCAACGCTTCCTCGAGCTGCTCAGACTGCCCACCAACATGTCAACAACCATCTACACTGACAGCCAGAGTTTGATGGCAGTCATGGATCAAGAAGAGAGAGGAGCGTTTCACACATGCCTCAAACCCTTAGACGTCCACGCACTACACCTTGCCGATTCGACCTCAACAAGGCTCATCAGCCTCAAGTACTGTCCCACCAACGAGATGGTGGCCAACATCCTCACCAAGGGCTTGTCCATCAACAAGTACTGTTGAGTGAGAGACTTGGTCAGACCAGGCTGGATGCCTCCATCTACCACTCAAGGAAGGGTGTTGGAGGTGAGTGGCAGGATGGATGCAGCAACAGCCACACTTCACACCCATGGTCAAGCCACAAACTC
>JANDJZ010000383.1:0-15831 GCA_027943245.1 Acanthamoeba sp. SK_2022b
CTTCAATTCTTTAATGTGTTCTTTACGTTATTATTACACGCTCACCCCTGATCTCTGCTGTCCCCTACCCGCACCTTTTGCAGAAGAAGAGAGTACACGATCCCCTCCCCTTCCGCTCCCTTCCTCTTCTGCTCACACTCTGCGGTTTTTCCTTCGTTCAGCGGCCGCTGCACCGAGCCGTCGGAGAGAACAGATTCGAGGCTGCCGTCATCCTCCTTCGAGCGGGAGCCAACCCCAACAGCGTACGCACTCGCCCTCCACCATCGCCAGCCCTGGTTTTCGGGCTCGCCCTCTCAAGCATGCTGGGTTATTTCCGCGCAGGGCGATGGCGACGCGATGACTGCTCTGCACTTGGCATGCGACAAGGGCTTCGAGGAGCTCGCTCGCCTTCTCGTAGAACACAAAGCCGACGTCACTGCTGTACCTCTCTCGCCCACCGTCTTCCTTGACGTCCTGGCCATGTAGTACCATTGGTTACCCATGCTCATCATTCTCTTTGTCGTTCGCAGAGAACGGAGGTACGTGTGTGGAGTTGATGTTGGTGTTGATGTTCTTGTGTGGTCTTGTTTCGTTCTTCTCTCCTGGCGCTCATATCAAGCATCTTTCGCCTTGCCCGTCGCACCACCACCGACTCGTACTGTAGGGTGGCGTACGTGTCCTCCTCCTCTCGCTTCATTTCGCGGTCTCATCTTTCGAGCTCACTCTCTGACTTTGACTTTCCAAACACGTTGTGCGACCCACGTTGACCTCGCTTGCCAGTGGGTAAGCGCCTCAGCCACCTCCTGATGTCATCATGCCCGCACCATCTGACCTTTGCCCTTGCACAGACCCCGCTGCACTATGCCGCCAACACTGGGTCTGAATACATCTGTCGACTGCTCGTCAGCGCCGGCGCTGCTGTCAACGTGGTACGTGGTCGTTCCTGAGTAATCCCCGCCCCACGGCTCCACCACCAGAAACGCAGTTGTCGGACATTCGGACTTTTCTCGGTTTCAGGCGGACCGGGTTGGCTGGACGCCTCTGCATGCGGCCGCGAGCAACGGCAAGGTGGCCATCGTCAACTTCTTGATCGACCGCGAGGTTGATCTCAATGCCGTACGCTCCTCTCACCATTTTATTGTTTTTTGTTAATTATTATTATTATTATTATTTATTCTGTTTCTTACTCAATGCTGACCGCTTCTGTACTCCATTTTCTATTTTCATCACAGAAAGACAAGGTACCGCTAGTTTGTTGGTTGCATCAAGTCTTCATGATTGATTCACACACTTGATGCTGTGACGGCTTGATGGCTGTTCGCGGGGGGGGGGGGTGATGTGGCATCGCTGTCAAATGAAACGTAGGACGGGGTATGTGGCCTATCGATGCACCTGTTGTCCTAGCACACCTCGTTACTTATAATCTCTCTTATCCAGCGTACGCCGCTGCACGTGAGCAAGCCCAGCGCCGTTGCCACCCTGATCACCAATGGCGCCGATCCCAACATAGTACGCCTATCTTCATCATGATGCATCACGTGCGCCCTGACTGACGCTCTCTTCACATTCGACCGCGACCCCCAACCTACAGTTAAACAACGAGGCCATGGTAAACAATCAAACCGTGAAGCTCCGCGGCCTTACAATGCTAACCGTTACCACCATCCACTACACCATTTAGAATCCGCTGCACAGCGCGTGCAAGAAGGGCTTCTCCAACGTCGCACGCGTGCTTGTCTCCATGGGCGCTGATGTGAATCTGGTATTTCCACACACCACGAACACGTTTTTTTTTTTTTTTTTTGATGTTAATTTTCTGACTTGTTCATTCGCTTCCATCTCCCGTTCTCGATGACATAGACCGACGGCGTACGTGACCCCCGCGCTCTGTCCAGTTTATCAGGCAATGCGTATGATTGGTGAATGGTTTATTTATTACCTTTTTTGGAATGATGCGTGCAGAAAGGCCAAACGCCTCTGGAGATCGTGATTCGATCTGATCGCAAGCAGTACCAGGATCCTCTAGTCTGTCTCCTGCTGGACGGGGGCGCCGACTCTTCCTCCAAAGAAGTGCGTCCTTCTTTCATGTGTTCCGGTCATTCAGAGTCATACGCTGACCGGTCAAATGATGACCGTTTGACCAGGTCAAGATCTGGTTGCGCGAGAAGACCGAGCTGCGACTGGTCAAGGCCGGTCTCACCACCGTGCCCGAGGCCGTCCACAAGCACTTCAAGAACGTCCGGTCGCTCGACCTCTCCGACAACGACATCAACACCCTGCCCACCTGGCTGGCCGACCTCAAGCTCGATGTACCTTTCTTGTCGACCACCATCGCATGCCGCCCCGTAGCTTGTGCTAACACGTGTTCGTCGGCGAATGGTAGAGTCTGCGCTTGAAGGGCAATCCGCTCCAGTCGATCCCGGTCGAGGTGCTGGACAGCAGACATGAGTCGGACCTCATCCGATCACTGCAGGTGTGTTGCCTGCTTGTTCCCAAGCTCTCTCTATGAGTGCGTGGATGGTCAGGAGGGGCCTTGTGCTGATCTGCAATTGGCGGCGGGGGGGCTGGCATGATTGGCCCGCCGTAGACCTACCTGCAACTGCTGAAGAACTCGACGATGGGCTGGTCGCGCATCAAGCTCATGTTTGTCGGGCGAGAGTGCGTCGGCAAGACTTCGCTGCTCAAGTCCTTCCGCGGAATCCTCTCGGTAGCGATCACCTCACCCCGGCGCCACCCCGCGTCTACGCGTCGAGGGCTGACGCCCGCGTGTCGCATGCGTATTGCAACAGGGCAAGGAGAAGCAAAAGGCGCCCAAGGGCAACCTCCTCTCTACCGACGGCATCGACATCTCCGAGCTCGAAGTGCCCGACAAGTTCAAGAAGGGCAACGCCGACCTCAAGAGCCTCCGGTATGCCTTCGTCAACTTGGCTGCTTGCTTGCTTGCTTGCTCGTCGTTTGTGCCAACCCTGTTCTTCTTCTTCTTCTTCTTCTTCGCACGGGCACAGGTTCCAGTGCTATGATTTCGGAGGGCAGGTGATCTTCTATCCGACGCATCAGTTCTTCCTGACGGCCCACTCGATCTACCTCGTGTGCTTCAACGTAACCACCGACGACCTCTCGCCCATCCACTACTGGCTCAACCAGGCACCTTTTCTTGCCTTCATGTTAACACATTCTTTGCATTCGCGCGCGAGCGTGTGGTTGACTGGGCTACGCTTTGTATGGCCAGGTCAAGGCCTCCACGCACAACGTGGAGGTGCCGGTGATCGTGGTGGGCACCCACATCGACCACCCGAGCGTCAACCGCGAGAACCTGCCGTTCCTCACGAGGAAGCTGCGCGCGTACCCTCGCCCCTCCTTTGATGTCTCTTCTACCCGCACACGCGCACGTGTGTTTATGCGCCCGTGTGTGTGTGTGTGTGTGTGTGTGTGTGTGTGTGTGTGTGTGTGTGTGTGTGTGTGTGTAGGATGGACGGCGTGCGCGAGGTGATGTTCGTGAGCACCAAGACGATGGAGAACGTGCCGGAGTTGATCGAGAAGCTGATCGATATGGCGTCCAAGCACTCCTTCCTCAAGAAGCAGATCCCCAAGGCCTACTACGACCTCCACGAAGCCGTCATCAAACTCCGCCCCTCCACCGAGTCGACCACCAATGGGAGCAAGTCCAGCGGGCTGGCCTCTGGAGTCTCGGGCAGGTACACACACGCACGCAGCCACGTGTGCCACACGGCGCTCTGAACTGAACCGCTCGGGAATGGCGCGGGCGAGCAGGGGCAGCGGGAGCTCGCTACAGGGCCAACAGAGCCGTGTCGGCAGCGGCGGTGACCGATCGAGCGGGTCGGGTGTCGCGTCTGCACAAAGCTCCATCGTCGAGAAGCCCAAGGAAGTGGGGCGCAACTACCTCAAGTGGAACGACATGGTCTACCTGGTACGTGTCTCCACGCATTGCGGAATGTTGCTGTGGTTAATTCTTTTTATTAATCTTTTGTTTTTATTATTTTTATTTATTTATTTATTTATTTATTTATTTATTTATTTATTTATTTATTTATAGGGACGCAAATGTGGAATCGAAGAGGACCAGCTGCCAGAGGTGGTCCGATTCTTGCATAACGTGGGCGCGGTAATCCACTTCAACGACGCGTTTGGCGACCTCTCCGATCTCGTCATCATCAACCCACAGTGGCTGGCGTCGGTAAGAAAACCGCTCTTCATTTCCCTCCTTGTCACATGCAGGAGGCAGGATTAAGCGGTGACATGCTTCACGATCGATCCAACAGGTGATGAAGACGGTGGTGTCGTTCAGTAACACGTGGTGCAAGAACGGCCTCATCAGCGAGGGCGACCTCCATTCGTGGGTGTGGCGCGAGTATCCCGCCCACCTCCACCGCAACATGCAGCGCATCTTCGAGAAATTCCAGGCACGCCCTCTGCTCCGCCTGCTGCTTGATGTGTCCGTCCACGGTGCATGTTTGGCATTCCTCATGCGACCATGCGCATCTGGCTATTTTATTTCCAGGTGGTCTATCCGCTGCGGGGAGAGGGCAACGATGACGCCGTCAAGGGGCAGGACCTCATGGTCCCGTCTCTTCTACCCGAGACCTGTACCGAACAGCGCTTCGAAGACCACTGGCCTCCTCTTCACGCGCTTCAGAAGCAGCTCGGTACTCCGCCATACACAATCAATAATCAGCAGCAAGACCTTGTCTCTGAAGCGCGCGTTGCTCTGTCTTTAAGGTGGCGACGTGGAGATCGGCGTGTTCGCGCGGCAGTACGAGGTCGAGTTCGTGCCGCTGGGCGTCTTCTCGCGGCTCATGGTGCGCGCCCTTCACGTGTCCCACTCTCGGCTCCTCGTTCCCTGGCGATACGGCTACGTCGTACACCTCGTACGTCGCTCTCTTCTTTATCACATCACATCACATCACATCACATCACATCACATCACATCACATCACATCACATCACATCACATCACATCACATCACATCACATCACATCACATAAAAAATTCATGCGCCTCATTGGCTGACGAGGTGGCGGGCGGGCGCGGTCAGGACAAGCCGGCCCCCGGTGTGCTGCATGAGCGTGCGCTCGTGCGACAGCTGGCGGTGCCGGGCAGTGCGTCGGCAGCGCGCTTCGAGGTGATCACGCGGGTAGCGGTCAAGAAGTCGACCCTCGAGACCCAGCCTGTCCGCGTCATCCTCCTCGAGGAGCTCACCCTCGCAATCGACACCCTCCTCCAGGCCTATCCCGGTACCTCCACCGCGCGTGTGCGCATGTGTGCGTGTGTGCGCGCGCGTGTGCGTGCGTGTGCGTTTGCGCTGATGGAGGGGGGTGACGGCGGCGAAAAGGAATGGAAGTGAAGAAGATGGTGCCGTGCCTGCTCGAGGCCAAGGACAGCGCTCTGGCGTCGTCGTCGGCCGAGCTGCCCGCGGAGCACGTGCTGCCCTACGCCGCGTGCGTCGAGGCGGTGGTCACCGGCCAGCCGGTCCATTGTCCAGCCGCCCTCGGCCAAGAGCTGCGCGTGCACCAGGTCGCCCCCGATCTCGCCATGGGCAGCGTCAAAGTGCTCTCCTCCGATCAGGTGCTTCCTTCATTGCCTCGCGTCGAGCCGTCAAATCGAGTATTGGCATCTGACGTATGTGTCGACATGTCACGGCCCCGCTTAGCTTGTGGTCGAGAAGGAGGTGGGCCGCGGAGGCTTCGGCGCGGTGTTCAAGGGCACGTGGCAGGGGCGCCCCGTGGCGATCAAGCAGCTCCACGCCGACCTCCTCGACGAAAAGAACCAGCAAAAGTTCGACGAGTTCAAGCAGGAGGTCTACCTCATGAAGTACGTTTCCATCTCATCTCGTTCACATGTCGACAAGATATTGCTTGCATGTGTGTGGATGCGATGATGCTCGTCTCATCCAGCATTGGAACACCGTCGTGGCGCACAGCTGCTTGAACCAGGAGAACATCGTGCGGTTGTATGGCATCTCGCAGCAGCCCCTGAGCATGGTGATGGAGTTTGTGCCGTCGGGCGATCTGCGCCACCTGCTGGAGCCCTACCTCAAGGCCAAGGTGGTGTGCAAGCACGACTTCAACCAGCACCTCTCCATCTTCCAGACCCAGCTGCAGGGCCGCGAGAAGGAGCTCGTCATGGATGCCACCACCGGCGACGTCGTGCTCATCCACAGGGAAGACGGCCCGCTCTGCTTCATCGAGACCAGCCGCTCCGAACGCGGTACATACACTACCTCCCTGTGTGTGTGTGCGTGTGTGCGTGTGTGCGTGTGTGCGTGTGTGCGTGTGTGCGTGTGTGCGTGTGTGCGTGTGCGTCGGTATGTCCACGTGTTCAATAAGGGAAATGGCTGCGCAGGGCTGTTTCCGGTGGCGTGCCTGAAAAAGCGAGCGGAGCCGTTGAGCGACGCGCAGATCACGTGGTCCCTTCGATGGAAGATCGCTCTCGACATCGCCAAGGGTAGGCCAAATCGTGGCCACCAACAGTCATCATTCCAAACATTTATTGCTGACACACACACACACACACACACACACACACACACACACACACACACACACACACACACACGCACACACACACACACACACTTGTGCCAGGCATGAAATACTTGCATTCCTTCAAGCCCCCGATCGTGCACCGCGACTTGCGATCGCCCAACATTTTCGTACGTTGCGCACATGTGGAATCGCGCATGTGGTGAGAGTGGGAGAAGGCGGTGGCGTGATGTTTCAACCACTAAACACCCTTGTGGGTGGGGCGCTCCCCGCAGATGATGAACTACGATGCCAACGAGAAGGTGACGGCCAAGGTGGGCGATTTTGGTCTGGCGCGACACGTCGACCCCAAGCTCTACGAGGCCCTTGGCACGTGGCAATGGCTTGCTCCCGGTACGTGTGCACGCGTTCGACACAAGAACACACACACACACACACACACACACACACACACACACACACACACACACACACACACTGATAAGTATGGAACGCGCAGAGGTGCTGAGAGACGACAGCGAGTACGACGAGCGATCGGACATCTACAGCTTCGGCATCGTCCTCTACGAGATCGCATCGCGCCTCACGCCCTTTGTCGACGAATACTGGTATCGGTTCCTACGCAACAACTACTTCCAGAAGATGGACTGCATCCGCGCCATCATCAACGACGGTGTGCCTTCCTGCCTGCCTGCCTGCCTACATGTTTTTCCGTGTGTACATGCCTCACGTTCTTCTTCTTCTTCTTCATCATCATCATCAATGTCTTTGGCAAGGCTGCCGACCCACGCCGCCGCTCCCTCATCTGTGCCCCAAGGAGTTCTCCGCCCTCATGAAGTACATCGCCTCACCACCCATCATCACGTCGCGACCAACAACGATGTCCTGCGTGTCGACACAAAACTGTTTAGGGAGTGCTGGCAAGACGATCCGGCGTTGCGACCGTCGTTTGCGGAGATCGTGGAGCGAATCACGCGGTACCTGGGCCAAAACGACGACGATCTCAACTTCAGCCTCAGCACGACGCCGTTCACCGCCTCGTCTTCGGTGTCCTCTGTCAGCGCGCTGCCCTCCGGCAGCTCCACCCTCGCACTCCCCGTCGTCGACACCGGTGGCTCTGCTGGCGCCACGTCGTCGCCACGCATTGCTTCTGCCACGTCAGCAACACCCAAGAATAAGCAGCGACGGGAGAAGGAGAAGGAGAAGGACCACAAGGAGAAAGAGAAGGAGGCGGTGAAGGAGGGGAGGGAGGGCGACGACAACGTTGGGAACGAGGTCCCGAAGATGTTCGTATGGAAGGACAACATACGACGCTCGCCCAGTCCCTCCATACAGTGCTTCCTCAAGGTCGACAATCAGGTGCGCACGTGACTCACGCGCTTTCACGCTTCTCCTCCGCAGTTTGAACTGACGTGATTCTGTTCTGCGTCGTATTGCGTTTGCGTTTGCGTTTGCGTTTGCGTTTGCGTTTGCGTTTGCGTTTGCGTTTGCGTTTGCGTTTGCGTTTGCGTTGACCAGGTGTGGGCGGGTGATGGGCACGGCAAAGCGATCCTGTACAGTCACATAGTACGTCGATGCCATCAGCAGGGGAGGGCTGGGAGGGGGCGGCCCGGTGTGTGATTGACCCAACAACCAATAACAACAAACCAACCCTCGTGCGTGGCGGCGATGCAGTCGGGAATGCAGCAGGACGAATTCCAGGCGGCACGCAAGAGAGCGCAGATCAACGGCCTCATCGCTGTGGACGACACCGTGTGGGCCGCCACGGACACCCTCATCCGCATCTACCAGCTCAAGAAGAAGGTATCGGCACACGCAACCCGCCTGGTCACCGCACTTCAAGCACTGAAGACACACGCGCGCTCTGTGTGTGTCCGCAGAAAAACCAGCAAGAGTGGAAAAAGGTGAAGACGCTCAAGAAGCACAAGAAGCTCATTTCCGGGATGCTCGCCGTGCCCGATCCCTCGGGCGGGGTGCAGGTGTGGACGTGCGACATCGCAGGCACTATCCTCACATGGAACGTCAAGGTATACGCGCGCGTGCGCATGGCACACGGTCATGTTGAGGACGTGCGTCTGACGCGCATGCATGCGCGCACGCGCGACGTGCAGAAGCGTAAGGATGAGCGAGAGTTGATCGTGAAGGAAAACGAGTCGATCTACTCCATGTGCGTGGTGGACAACTGCAGTGTGTGGATCGGTGGCTTGACCGACCTATTCCGCGTTAACCTCCAGGTACACACATGCACACCCACAGATCCCCTTTTAATCCCCTTTTTTAATATAAAAAAAACACAATTTTATTAAAATTTAATTTATTTACTTCAATGGCACAGACGTGGGAGATGATGCACTGGCGTGCTCACGATCAGGCCATCACCGGCATCGTGTGGGAGCCCACTCAGAAGCTGGTGTGGACCACCTCTCACGACCGTAAGGTCAAGGTGCGTCGTGCACATACGCGTAGCCTTTTTTCAAGTCAAGCCGCCTAGATCTTACGCACGCGCGCATGGTGCACCTAGGTGTGGCAACAGGCGAGCGGCATGGCATCTCCGGGACTAGTCGTGCGCGAGATCGAAGTCGGTCGAAGCTATGGCCTCACCCTCGCGGCGCCCCTCGTGTCGTCTCGGCCTTTCGTGTGTGTGGGCCATCGCGGTGGCAACATTTCTGTGTGGGACGCCAAGGTGCTAGACCGTGGGAGTGGCTTGTTGTGTTGTGATTGTGAGGCGGTGAACGGGTGGATGACCGAGTGTTGCGTGCAGACTCACCGCAAGCTGTTTGAGTGGAAGGCCCACGACACTGACGTGCAGGCGATCCAGTATGTGACAGACCACAATGACAACAACGCGGGCTACCTCTGGACAGGGGCGCTCGACGGCACCCTTTCGGTGTGGGCGCAGAACATGCGACTCCGACCCGACTCTTCTTAATCCTCCTAGATCCTATTGTTGGAGACGTGTAGAGTGACGAGAAAGAAGAGAGTAATGTATTTGACGGGAATGCCCGTACATAAAGTACGTGAGGAGTTTCGGGTAAAAGGGAGAAAGAAATAGGACCGGAGTCCAACACCTATTGTTCCCTATTATTATTACCTCGCATCGCCCCTAATTCTCACGGCCCAATAGCGAGTCGACTTGGTTGGAAATATTTCCTACACGCCTTCCGTTGTGGCCATCTTATCAGTCGCTACAAAGGGCTGGTACACCAGCACCGGCCGCGACCCTGTCAGCCAGCAGACGGTCCTCGAACGTCGCCCGGTTGTTGAAGTGCTCAAAGTATTCCCACGTGCGCACTGAGTCGGACACCGTGCTGGTGGCGTCGCCGCGGGTCATCTTGACCTTGCCAAAGAACTCCTTCGACTGCAGCGGGTAGTGGTTCAGCCGGATGAGGTCCTGCAGGTCCTTGACCGCGTTGGTGCTCATCCTGTCCGACCAATGCAGGAAGACATGGGGCTTGTTGATGCGACCTTCGCCAGTGCGCGCGATCCACTTGGTGTTGACGTCCTCCGTGGGCCATCGGTGGACGTTGGCTTGGCGAACCGACCGGGGCTGCTGGACGGCGCCCGACGTGCCGTAGACCAACCACCGGGCCACGACCGCGTCGGCGTGGGCAAAGGGCAGCGACTCGTTGGCCAGCACGGACTTGAGCGTGGCGTTGGCCTGCGTGGCGAACCAGAACTCGTCGAGGTCAGCGTCGACGGCCCACTCGTAGCCCGCCGCCTCGGCTGAGGAGAACAAGCGCCGGAGCAGCTGTGGCTGGATGTGCTGCTTGGGTTCGAACGAGTAGGTGACGAGGCCGCAGTCGATGTACGGCTGGAGGACGGCCAGGGGGTTGTCCGTGCTGTTGTTGTCCACGAGGAAGAAGTGGTCGACTCCCTTTCAGATGTTGATGAAATATTAATAAGTTGAAGAAGAAGTATCAAGAAATACCCCGACCGGTACAAAGATGGACTCCACAACACAAAAAGGTCGTACCTGCCAGAGGTAGTGGTCGAGCCACTCCTTCATCGTTGTGCTCTCCTGCTTGAAGATGGAGATCACCGCCAGGAAATGGTCGTTGGTCTTGGGGCACAGGGTACAGTTGGAAGCCTCTGCTTTACCAACGAGATCGGCGACGGAGACATCTTGAACCCACAGGGAGAACAAGGCAAGCCCAGTCGCTCCGGCGCAGAGAACAAGACAGACGGCACGCAGCTTGGTGAGCATGGCCAACGTTGCGGCTGTGCTGCGGGTTCTCCGCCCATTTTATGCTAGGGGAGATCCCCACAACCTGGTACACCAATCGGCTAAGCACGCCTAATTTTATTGCCGCGGCAATGCGGCGGATCACAATCCGCCAATTGCCCAACGCCAGCAAGCAATTGCTTTGGCGATTGACAAGCCGAAAGCGAGGCGTCGACGTCAAGGCCTGGATGATCAATGTGTTCTGTTGGGGCAGGCCGGCGCGGTTGGCCACCAGGTAGTTGCAGACGTAGACCAAGTTGGCCAGGTGAACGGCAAGGGCTAGAAAGAGGAGACACTTGATTGTGGGCCAAAGCATAGTCCTGATTGATGTTGAGGTGTTTGCTGTGCCCACACATGGAGGTATGTGTAGTTGCCCCACAATGCATTCCTGCCCACACCGTGTTGGCTTGTCACTCTTACCAGGCCAGCTGGGGGCACTCTGTTGACACTCACAGGCAAACACAACAGATGGATAGCAGCCAAGCTGCAGTGGAGTCCAGGGTCATTTTATGGACAAGATCACACTGCCAGGAAAGAGGCCAAGGGCAAGACAAAGAAGACAAGCCAGCATTTTCAGGACAAGGACAGGGGGAAGCTGGGCAAGCTACAATGGCAGGGGTGGGACACCAGACTACAGCACAGACTTGGCCACATACACAACATGCAGTGTAATGATGAAACTGAGTGTTCAGGAAAATGAGACAGTGACTCTTTATCTGTAGACAGCACCTGTCTGGGAAGGTGTCCTAAATGTCTACAGCTGCCAACATACACTGCCACCCCTGTTCTGATTTGACTGTTGAAAACTGCAGACATTTTAAATGGAGTGTTTGGAAAAAAGTGTTGGCAATAGAGTGGTGGATCCCAGCAAGAAGGCAGCTAGAGTGTGACAAGGGTGGAGTGTGTTTATTGCAGAATGAGAATTGAAACAAACAGTAGACTTCTTTATGGGCAGTCAGTTAAATGTAACTCTCATCCTAGGAGAACAAAGTTGCCTTGGAAGTGGTTGTGGTGTTGAGCCTGGCCCTTGTCAAGGCCTCTCCAACAACCTCCCAGCTGAAGGCTTGCTATCATTGACCTGATGGAACACTTCACTGCTGAGTGCCTTGGTGAGTAGGTCATCAATCTCCTTGGTGGGGCAAAAGAGTAGTTGGATGTGGCCCTGGTTGATGTTGTCTGCAATGTGTGGATGGTGGATCAAAAGGTGCTTGAGGTTTGGATGGAAGGATTGCTTCCATTCTCATTCAGCCATGGCAAGTGCACTCTGGCTGTCACAATAGATTGTGACAGGCAGAGTGGTGGGCACCTGCATTCCCACAGAAAAGCCCCAAATTATTGGAAGGCCACAACACTGACTTGCAGGCGATCCAGTTTGTGACAGACCACAATGACAACAACGTGGGCTACCTCGGGACAGGGGCGCTCGACGGCACCCTTTGGGTGTGGGCGCAGAACATGCGACCCGACCACCCCTTCTTCCTCATCAGCTTCATCCGGGTTATCCGTGAATAGACCCCTCCTGTAGTAATTGTTCCTGTTCCGCTTTTTCATCTGCGTACGTTTATTATCTCAAGCTCCAATTCTCCCGTCGCTCCCTTCGACCAAGTCGACTCGCTATTGGAATTATTTCTGTACACGCCTTTCCGTTGTGGCCATCTCTGATCAGTCGCTACAAAGGGCGGGTGCCACACCAGCGGCCTCTACCCTATCGGCCAGCAGACGGTCCTCGACCGTCGCCCGGTTGTTGTACCGCTCAAAGTATTCCCACGTGCGCACTGAGTCGGACACCGTTCTTACGGCGTCGCCGCGGGTCATCTTGACCTTGTCAAAGAACTCCACCGACTGCAGCGGGTAGTGGTTCAGCCGGATGAGGTCCTGCAGGTCCTTGACCGCGTTGGTGCTCATCCTGTCCGACCAGTGTATGTCGATCTGGTGCTTGTTGATGCGACCTCCGCCAGTGCGCGCGATCCACTTGGTGAGGTCCTGCGTGGCCCATCGGTGGACGTTGGCTTGGCGCACCGACCGGGGCTGCTGGACGGCGGACGTGCCGTAGACCCACCACCCGGCCACGACCGCGTCGGCGCGGGCAAAGGGCAGCGACTCGTTGGCCAGCACGGACTTGAGCGTGGCGTTGGCCTGCGTGGCGAACCAGAACTCGTCGAGGTCAGCGTTGACGGCCCACTCGTAGCCCGCCGCCTCGGCCGAGGCGAACAAGCGCCGGAGCTCCTGTTCCTGGATGTGCCGCTTGGGTTCGAACGAGTAGGTGACGAGGCCGCAGTCGATGTACGGCTGGAGGACGGCCAGGGGGTTGTCCGTGCTGTCGTTGTCCACGAGGAAGAAGTGGTCGACTCCCTTTCAGATGTTCATAAAACATTAATAAGTCGAAGAAGGAGTAGATTCCGCGACTCCACAAAAAGACAGGTCGCACCTGCCAGAGGTAGTGGTCGAGCCACTCCTTCATCGTTATGCTCTCCTGCTTGAAGACGGAGATCACCGCCAGGAAATGGTCGTTGGTCTTGGGGCACAGGGTACAGTTGGAAGCCTCTGCTTCACCAACAAGATTGGCGACGGGGACATCTTGAACCCACAGTGAGAACAAGGCAAGCCCAGTCGCTCCGGCGCAGAGAACAAGACAGACGGCACGCAGCTTGGTGAGTAGCATGGCCTACGTTCGCTTTGCGAGAATGAGCGGAGACCCCCACACCCCAGTTACCCCAGTCGGACCATGGTACACCAATCGGAGAACGCTAAACGACAGCATTCGCAGAAAAGGCAGCCGAGTAGTCTCCCAATCCTCCGGCCCGGAGCTGTTCGTAACGAAGAGAGCAAGGGCCACAGAAGGCCAAAGGGGAGGGCGATCTATGCGGTGGTGGTCGAATTGGTGAGCGCTGGGTCGAGGCGTCCAAAGAGACCGTCGGTCTCCTCGTTGATGCCCGCGTTGAAGAAGAGGGTGTTGGTTGGCTGATTGAGGACGCCGTTGCCAAAGGCCATGCCCCACAGGCCAGGGATCACGATGTCCCGATTGCCCGACGCCAGCACCTGTCCGCGCTGCTGGCCCGTGGCGAGGTCGAAAGCCCAGATGCGGCCATTCCCAAAGTTGCCTATCAGCATGTTGCCTCCGAACTCGCCGAAGCTCGGCGGGGCCACCACCATGCCCCAAGGCGCATCGAGAACGTCACGCGAGGCAAAGCGACGGATGAACCTGCCGCTGGCGTCGAACACCGACACGAAGCCCAGGCCCGAGCCAGCGACCTCGTCTCCCGGGGAGGAGGAGTTCTGCTGGGCGTAGGCTACGAACAGGTCGCCCAGGATGTTGGCCACGTTGAAGGGCGAGAAGCCGCTCGGGATGCCGGGGTCCACGAACGCCCCGGTCAAGTTGATGCGCCTGAACTGGCTGTCGAACACCACGATCTCCCCTACACGCACAGAGATCATCGACCAGTTAGAAAGCTGTCAGCCACGTTCACGGAATAATGGGCCGCACGGTTGGCAAAGTCGGCCGCGTAGATGAAGCGGGCGGTGCCGTTGGCGGCGATGGCGAGGCCCTTGAACACGCTCGAGTTGCTGCTCGCCACTTGCACGGCCGAGGTGAGGCTGCTCAGGCCAGAGCCCCAGGCCCAGAGGTGGCCCTGCTCGGTGGCCATGATGAACTGCGAGGGGATGCCCGACGAAGAGCTGCCGGCTGATGATGCGTTGGAGGAAGGCGACGCCGAAGCAGGGATCAGGAAGTCGGTGGAGAACGGGTTGGAGACGATGCCGGTGGGCGTGTCGTTTCTGACTGCCACCCTCAGCGCGGACACCGAGGCATCACCGGAGATGATGGAGATGATGCCCGTCCCTTCGTTGGCGATCCAGGCCGGCGTCGACAAGCCGAAGGCGAGACCCCACGGGTTGACCAGATTGGCGTCGAACGTCGAGGCCTGGATGATAGAGGTGTTCTGTTGGGGCAGGCCGGCGCGGTTGGCCACCAGGTCGCGGCGCACGTAGACCGAGTTGGCCAGGTGAATGGCAAGGGCTAGAAAGAGGAGACACTTGAACGTGGGCGAGAGCATAGTCCTGATCGATGTCGAGGTGTTTGGTGTGCCCGCGCGCACGGAGGCGTATATGTAGTTGCCCCACGATGCATTCCCGCCCACACGGTGTCGGCTTGTCGCTCCTACCAGGTCAGCCGGTGAGCAACTCCTTGTTGATGCTTGGGTGCCGTGTGCCCGACAAGTCAGGCCTATCTGTAAATTTTAGTGCGGAGACTGTACACGAGCACACGCCCACACCGAACTCAAAGACCAGCCAGTCGGGTCGGAAAAGAAAACACGCGAAAAGAAAAAGAGAAAATGAAATGTCGTGGCATACTTGAGATGCCTAATCTTTAACGGCCTTGTGGGCAGAAGCAGAAGCGGTGGCCGCGAAGAGACCATTCATCTTCGTGAGCCTGGCCGAGGGGCGTTAACTGAACTGCGCTCCCTCTCCGCGACCCCCTGCTGCTCAGGTATTGATTTGACGGTCCTCCAAGAAAGAAGCGCGTGAGCAGGTACCACCACATCCATGGACACGTTCTCCGTCCCCGAGACGGGGAGGGAGCGGCCCACGAACCGAGGAGGAGGAGAGAGGGCCACGAAGAGAGACGCCGAAAAGGCGCCCTGGGGGGCGCTACCGCCCGCCGCCGACTGGGGCGAGCAGCAGCGCTCGGCCGACCAGCTCTCGTGGTGGCGCGGCACCCGCCCCGAGGGCAGTGGCAGCGGCGACAAGGCGTCGGCGCGAGGAGGAAGGCGCGAGGAGAAGGCAAAGAAGGAGAAGGAGAAGGAGAGGGAGAGGGAGAAGGAGAAGGAGAGGGAGCGCTACTCGGGAGGGCGCCCATTCGAGCAACCTCCCTCTGCGGCGCCAGGCGGAGGTGGCCGCCAGCGCCACGACGGCGGCGGCGGCGGCGAGGGTGACGACCACCACAACGAGCACGCCCGCAAGAGCATGGGCAGCGCCGCAATGCGAGGCGACGCTGGCGACGATCGGCGGCGCGCCAAAGAAGGGCGGGAGGAGAGAGCAAGGCGAAGAAGTGAAGGAGCGGGGGAAGGAGGAGGAGGAGCAGGCAAGTTGGAGATGGGCCTGCCGCCGGCTGCCGATTGGACGAGCAAGCG
>JANDJZ010000384.1:0-54307 GCA_027943245.1 Acanthamoeba sp. SK_2022b
CTACACCGTGGCGGTCAACGGTCGTGAGATGCCGTTCGCCAGCCTTCAGGCGGCCAAGCCCTTTGGCTGCTTCAAGACCGCCAAGGTGAGTCTCCGCGCTTCGTGTGTCGACACATACACATACAAGAGAGAGAGAGAGAGAGAGAGATGTGAGAATGGAATGCGGAGCTGAATGAGTACACGTGGGGTGGTGTGTGTAGCGCTTCGCCAGCGGAGAGCAGCTCGTCCACCACATGCGGGCCAAGGGCTACCATCGCCCGACCGGCGGCGACACCTCGGCGCCCGAGGAGCAGGGCGACGTCAGCTCGACCTATCCGTGCCATCTCTGCAGGTGCTGCGCCGGCGGCGCCTCGTTTGCACAAATCGTGCACGAACTAACACACGCGGCTCTCTCTGTTGTCTCGCGTTCTCCGCGGTCCAATAGGAAGCCGTTCGGGTCCGAGCGGGCGCTGGAGGCGCATCTCAAGACAAAGCTGCACGTCAAGTGCGAGGAGTGCGGCGATAGGTTCCTCAACGAGGACGCCATGCGACAGCACCACAAGGACACGCACATCCGCGACCTATCCATTGACCTCCAAAACCCTCCATGTACGCACGTATCTGCACCATGTGTGTGTGTGTGTGTGTGTGTGTGTGTGTGTGTGTGTGTGTGTGTGTGTGTGTGTGTGTGTGTGTGTGTGCGTGCGATGTGTGTGTGTGTGTGTGTGTGTGTGTGTGTGTGTGTGTGTGTGTGTGTGTGTGTGTGTGTGTGTGTGTGTGTGTGTGTGTGGTGTGTGTGTGTGTGTGTGTGTGTGTGTGATGTGTGTGTGTGTGTTGTGCGTCTAGGCACGATGCCCTAACATCTATTCGCGCGAGCAGGGAAATACAAAAAGCAATACCAAAAGAAGATACCCTTCCACTGGCCGCGACCCAAGTTCTGTTGCGAGATCGAGGGCTGCGGCCGCGCGTTCATGTCCACCGAGCAGCTGGCCCAGCACCACCACGTGCGTGCCCCCTCTCGCCCCTTGCCACGCGAGCCATGTCGAGTCGCCCTTTGTTCTCCCCTTGACGCTTGCCTGGCGATATCTATGGGCAGAGCGTGAGCCACTACAAATGCCTGGACAAGACGTGCACGCAGCTGTTCAAGAAGAAGACCAACATGTACCGGCACTTCAAGGCCAAGCACGACCCGGAGGTCTACAAGCAAGGCAAGCCAACCCCTCACAGTGTGGTGGATGGTTGCATTGGCGTGGCGCTGGTCGACCATTCCCTAACTCTCTTTGCCGCGCAGGCCTGGTGGACCGACTGCAGGCCAAGCTGACCGTCGTCACGAGCCGCATGGAGCGCGAGAAGTATGTGTCGACACTGCATTCCTGCGCGCGTGCGTGTAGCCGAGCGTGTGTGTTAACCGGGAGGCGTCGGGTCAGGTTCGGTGGCATGCGATGGGCCGCCAAGAAGGACCTTCTCGAGACCAAGCTCGCCCGCGCCAAGGGCATCTCCCTCGAAGAGGTGCGGTGTCCGATGTCCCCCGCCTATGCGCGCTGTCTGCCACTAAGCTCCTATTGGGGGGGGGGGGCGCTCGCGTTGCATGGCGACCAACAGTTCCGAAGCCAGATGGCGAGCAAGCACGTGGTCACGGACGGCGCCAAGATGGAGAAGTCGCCCACGTCCCACTCGGTCATCAACATCGTGCCCCCGCGAGGTTCGCCATCCAATCCCCCCTCTAACATATAAAATATTAATACTAACAATTGTCGTCCACCTCCCACAGACCAATGGGAATTCATGCAACGCATCCGAACGCTCCATGTGAGCGACGCTCGGTAACTCTCTTGAAAGAGAAAGGACACGCGACGATCGCATTCTAATGAGGGGGGGACACTTGCGGTGGCAGGTGCGGCCCGCACATCTCCTTCGTGGAGCCGTTCGTGATGCCGCAGCACTACAAGGAGGCGGTCAACCTGCTCACCCCCGTGCTCCGCCGATTCGAGCCATTTGAAGTTACCCTCACCGAGTAGGCCTCCCTCCCTCCCCTCACCACCGCGCGCGCGCTCTCTCTCTCTCTCTCTCTCTCTTGTTTGCCTGCTCCAATTGACTGGCGGTCGACGTGTCCGTGTCAAGGGTGTCGGAGCTGCGCCACGAAAAGAGCTCGACGGTCTACCTGTCGCCGGAATGGAAGGAGAACAGTCTCATCGTCGACCTCGTGAGCGCCATCCTCCGCATCTTCCCCCAATGCACGCCTCCCCCCTCTTCCCACCCGGCCAATGGACTGCGCCGCTTTTAATCCAAGCAACTCCCACTAACCGTCCACCCTATTGGTCCGTTTTTATCGTTTGTCGACAGGTTCGGACCTGCTGTCGCGCGGGACGTACACGTATCGGGGCACCTTCACGGCCTCGGAGCGGCTCACCTTCTTGCCCCACTTTACCCTGCGCAAGTTCCGCCATGTACGCGAGGACCACCGCACACACGCACGCGCTGGCGGCACGCGCCGACTTCTTAATGACTTGTGTGTGTGTGTGTGTGTGTGTGTGTGTGTGTGTGTGTGTGTGTGTGTGTGTGTGTGTGTGTGTGTGTGTGCGTGTGTGTGTGTGTTGTGCGAGTGCAGGAACAAAGAGGTCTGATGTTGACGGTGATGGACCACTACCGTGAGGTGCTCGAGAAGAATCCCATCAAGTTCCTGCTCAAGGAGATCTACATCCTCAACCGCATCAAGGGCGATCCCTTCCAGGTGTGCCACGTCATCCCTCTCGGTACCGCATCTCTCTCCTCCTCCTCCTCCTCCTCCCCCATCGCAAGGGCCTGGTCGTTGACCCTACACGGCGCGCGCGCGCGCATGCAGGCCAGCCCGAGGTGCACACGCAGCCCAATTTTGGCCCAGGGAGCCCTGGCTCCCTCGGCACGCCGGAAGAGAACACGCCCCTTGGCCGCTCTCTGCTCATCGGAGGTACGCCCTGCACGGCGCCCACGACGCGTAGGACGGAGGACTGACGCGCGTGTCCGATTGCATTCCAGGCATTCCGCAAAAGTTGGACGAGTCGGTGGTGAGGGAGGCCTTTGCGGTGATGGGCTTCGAGCTCAAGGACGCGGAGGTGGTCAAGAACCCCGACGGAGCGCGCCGCAGCTGCGCGGTGGTGGAGATGCTGACCGTCGACGACGTCAAGCGCGCTCTGGAGACGTTCAACGATGCCGTGGAGAGCCATCGCGTGGCGCTCACCGATCTCGGCCTGCAGCCACGCTCCCTGTATCTGTACGTCGACGCAACCCCCCACCACGCGCAGATGTAAACGGTTCTTCAATCAGGCCACGTCGCTCACGCCATGGGCCACCTTACACAGGCGCCACATGCCCGAGATGGTGTTCCCGGGCCCGCCGGGCGACTGCTGCTCACTTCGGCACGTCAAGCGAGAAGACGTCGACCCACCGGAAGACTGGCAGAACGATGACAGGGGAGAGGAGTAGAGAGTAGACTGGTAGTCGAGGTCGGTGGCTGCGCCGCCTTCTTAAAAAATAAAATAAAAAATAAAATAAAAACACGCCGGAATGCGTTTCCTTTGTTTTTCTTTTTGCTGATAATTTCAAGAGGAAAGGAACACAAAAATGAACAGAGAGGGAAGGGGGCGAAGTGGTGGGTTGGGGTCATCCTACGGGTCCTCCTACATGATAACCCTCTCCCAGTCCTCCACCCTCTCCTCCTCTCCTCCATCCTCACCCAAGGTCTATCTGGTTGACCACGACTACGTATCGACCACGCCACGGCTAGGCGAGCCACTGGGCGACAGCGACCGCCAAGAGGACGAGGAAGGAAGAGCGGCCGCTTCAACGCCAGCGGACCAACAGCCCGCCGCAACGCTATGTGGCTACAACCTGAACATTGAAGATGTCCGGTGTAGTGGCACCAAGCCCGCAGAGAAGAAGCAAGTAGAAGAGGAGAGAGCAAGGGGAGGCAGCGCCATGGCCCAGCCGCTGGTGGGCAGGTCGCGGCTACGCAGCCCACTCCAGGGCACTTCACACTTATGCAATTCGAGTAGCGCCGCCAGCTCGGCGCCGGCAACCGCTGCCTCTACTTCTTCACAGCCACTCCAACCACGGCCCCCACAAGATGAGGCCGAACGAGTGTTGGAGGAGGTCAAGCGACTAGTGGCGGCCGAGCAGGACGAAGCTTTGCTGCTGCAGCTGTGCGCGCATCATCTCTCTGGCGCGGGCGGAGGCACGGGCCTGCGCGAGGCTCTCGTCCACGCTGCCATCGCTGCCGACCTCCCTCGCCGCCTCTCTCTACTCGCCGCTCTCCAGGCAAGTTGCTCAGCTGCGACTTCCTCACCTCACCTCGCCTGACGCGGTCATGATGAAGCTTACTTGATTGTGTGAATGGGCGATGGCTACGCGTCGCAGAGGAAAGTGGAGCTGTCGAGGGCATGGAACGAACGGTTTCAGCGAGTGCTGCAGGAGCCCGACTCGATCACCAAGTTCAAGAAGCTCTCGAACCTCGCTCAGAACTTTGTCTTCACTGCCGAGCAGGTTAACCACCAAACCTGTGCCCTCGATAGAACCAAGCTCATCTGATGAGCATCATTCTTGCAGTACGGGCGCATCATTATCGAGGAGTACTACCTGCCACTGCACCAGAAAACGCTGAAGCCAGGTTCACGCTCTGCTACACAACCCATGCCATTTGTGCGGCCTCATTGACTTACTTGGTCGGGCACAACTCAGTGGCTCTTGGTGGCCAGGCCGGTGGCGAAAAGTTCATCTGTTCGGGGTGCGTGCACTCTTTGTCCTTGTCTGTTCTTGTTGTCGCGCTGCTGATCTCGTCCCCGCACGTCGCATAAACAACCTGTGTAGAATCCTTTTCAAGTTCGCAGCAGACACCTCGACGGGGATGTACCGCGGCATGGAGGGCGCGATGAAAGCTGCCGGTACGGACTCCTCACGCGCTTGGCCACTCGCTGGGGAGCTCGAGTCCTTAACGCTTTCCGCGGCTTGCGCAGGGCACGAGCTGCAGGGCCTCATCAACTATTTCAACTGCAACATCGAGGGCCTCACCGTGCCTCTTGGTACTCCATCACGATCTTCCGCTTCTTGCCACGTCTTAGAGCAACACGTTAACGAACCGGTGCACGATATTTGGCTCACAGTGGCGCTGATCGACTATCGCGGGTTCCGATTGGTTGCCATCAGCCTACTGCCCATTTCGAAGGAGACCATCATCTACGGCTGTGCAAACGGTAAATACTGTTCTGCATTCCTCGCCATGTTCCCTCTCTGGCGCATCGCTCACCTCTTTGGCCATCCAGCTGGCAAGCCCGGATTGAAGGTGCACACGAAGGACGCTCGGTGCAACCATCTGATGAAGCTCGCTGCCGAGAAGCTTCGCCTCAAAGAACACGTACGGTCTCTCTCCTGGTCACTAAATCGCGCGCATGCGATTGGCTGTCGCTCACCAAGACCCGCGTGCTTGCCTCGTCACTCTTCAGACCGCTGGCTCGTGGCTGAGCTATGCACGCTTGCACGCTCCCGTCGATATCGAAGTACATCGAGGCTACGACGATCGTCTTTACATTGTCGACGCAGCGAGGGTGCGCTCGCCTTCCCCGATTGGTGGACGTTATAGGGAGATCAGACTCAACGGCGTGAACGGGGGGCGCATAGGTGTTCCCACCCGAGTTCCCGGAGGAGGGTCATCCCCATCGCATCTGGTTTCAGCTGCTTCGGCCCGAGCTTCTGGTCCGCTTTGACACTCCACTGTCGAGCGACGCCTTCAGCGGCTTCGCGCGACCCGACCCTCAGTGGCGGCACAACAACAACGAGGTACGACCACTTGTCTACAAGTCCATCCAGGATTCGGCCATGGTGAAGTTCGCGACCGCCTGAATTGGCGTTCGTTCTGCATCTCGGCAGGTCCGTCGAGCGACGGAGCGCCTCTTCATGGAAGTTGTGCCCGATTTTGTGCGCGAGATGAAAGTGCGCCTGTTTGGCGAGAACTTTGCGCTTACGGTTCGTGCGATTTCTCGCCTCTTCCTGACAAGCCACACGCCCGCGTGCCCGTCTTACTCAACTTTGATTGTTTTCTCTTCTTGCCTTCCCGATAGGACGATGAGATCTCGCTGAGCGACATGTCCGACTTCTCACCTCTGAGACGGGTACGCCGCACACCATGCCTTCCATACTCGTGTTGCGTCGGATGGACTCACACTGGGCTTCCCCCCCAAACGTTTAGAGCATCCTGCAGCGGCGTATGGATATGGCCGAGCAGAAGAAGGGTGAGGAGTGGAAGGACGTTGCCGAACTCATTGGCCAGTACAACCTCACCCAGAACATGCACAGAGCCGGCATCAACATTCGCCATCTGGTGCATGCCATCTCCTCTCTCTCTCTCTCTCTCTCTCTCTCTCATTGTGTGTGTGTGTGTGTGTGTGTGTGTGTGTGTGTGTGTGTGTGTGTGTGTGTGTGTGTGTGTGTGTCGTCATGGTGAGACTGGAGACACTCATGCGTTGTTTCTCAGGGCCGAGTGCGGGCGCTAGTGCGTCATGCGGGATTGCGTAGCTACCTTCTCACGGAGATGGTCGCGCGAATGGCGAAGCAGATCCTGCGACAGCGATTCCGTGTCTACCTCAAGCCCAAGGACACGTTCTCGACTCAGGTTGGTGTCCGCAACGCGCTATACATCTTTCCAGGCATCAAACCCACACTTGCTCACTCACTTCACTTTTATGTCGACTGGGCGGGACAAAACAGAAGATGTCGCTGGGAGAGGAGGAAGAAGAACAGGAAAATGAGTACAATATCGAAATGGACGGCGAGATATCGATGATCCAAGTGGTCGTTGACCTCTTCAACGAGATAATGTGCACAGACTGCGCAGAGGAGGAGGCCAAAGAGAGAAAGAGATCCAAGGAGGCGGTCAGCCACCACAAACCCAAACGCCGAAGGCCGTCGACAATTTCGCGGCGCAACTTCGTGGGCGAGGCCGACGACCTTCCGACTCCGCCGCCTCGAGACGCACACACAGCCGCAGGCACTGCCCATCTGCAGGTGCCAACTCAACGCTCGCCTCAGGAACATCACCACGACAACCGCCAAGAGCATCCGCAAGTGATGGACGAGATCAACTACATCTCTGCCGATGATGTCCTCCGCGGGTCAAGCGACGCTCCCCGGGGAGACTCGGCCTCGAAGACCGACACTGTTCGTTCGCCATCGCCGCCACCGCAGCACATGCTGCGCGCCGACGGCATGTACGACGCGGTGCCGCACGCGCCGCAGGAGACCACGCCGCCGAGACGCGTGATGTCGCCCGCGGCCTCCTCGCCTCCCCCGACTGCCACCGGTGGACTGGCCTACGATCTCCTGTCCGACGCGCTCGCGCAGAGCGGCGGCCCTGCTGAACGCGAGAAGAAGGAACAGGACAAGGACCAGGAGGAGGAGGAGGAGGAACACGACCAAGAGAGTGAGGAGGCCTCGGATCTGCGTCCTGCGTCGTCGCTTCTGCGCGGGGTCCAAGAGTATCGCGTCGACGTGTTTGCGCAGGGCGAGAGCGAGCGGTCCTACGACGACGTTGGCGATGCCTTCTCCGCGGCTTCGCCTCAGTCAGCGAGGACCGCTCCGAGTCTCGCTCCGCCTGCCAGCGCCTACAACGTGGACCCCACTACGACCCTCACGTCTTCGCCTTCGCCTTCGCCCGCCGTGGCTCGGCCAGCATGCCGCCCAGTCGCCGGCTACAATGTTGAGCCCTCGGAGCCCACGGCGGCTGAGCCCAAGAACGCTGCGCCTCCCGCCGCCGCCAGGGACATTTACAACGTGGATGTCGATCACGACAGCTCCAGCGGCAGCGGGCCGCTGTCGCGCAGAACGGGACTTGGCATGGGCGCGTCGCCCGCGCCGGTCACAGTCACGACCACGCCCGCAAGCGCGACTGCCGATGATCAGGCGCCCGATGCGGGAGCGCAGGGGGAAAGCAAGTTTTGGGACGAGCTGTGGAAGCAAGCGTTCGTCGACAAGTTCTCGCTGGCGCTGGACAGCGAGGAGAAAACCCGGGGCCGGTGTCCGCTTGGCCACCCGCAGTGCTTGGCCAACGAAGTACGGCGCGCCCGCCATCACTGTCGACAGCTTAACGCATCACGCTTCGATTAATCGTGCGGCGTGCGTGCGTTGGCCACCGCAAGGTTAACCTCAAGCTGGTGCTGTTGAGGATCAGCGAGATGTGCGGCGTGACACTGCGCAAGGACACATACGCCCTGCTGCAGGGACCAGAGCCCCTCGCCAGCGATTTTGAGGTTTTTCCCTCCCTTCTCATTTCTCTAATATTTCGTATTTAAGAATCATTTTAATTGAGGCGTGCTCACACAACCTGTCCTCTATGTGACACAGTTCGTTCCTGTGGACGTGGAGAGCATCACTTCAACTGTACGCAGACACTTGCGACGCACGACGCATTGCCCCGCTGCCTCTAACCTCGCCGATTGGCGGGGCCACACCAGGTCAAGCATTTCAACATCGTCGACTTTAGCGAAGCACAGGCGCTCCACCTGCGGGCGCGCGAGAAGGGCAAGGGAAGGGAGCAGAAACGGCTGCTGGAGCTCTCCTCCCAGAAGTTCGAAAAGGTGCCCGCCCCCCGAACGCAGTTGCGGCGACCACACGAAAGCGAGCTCGTTAACGTTTGAGATTTGGGGGGGGCGGGGGCGATGATCAACCGGCCACAGGCCCTGCAGTCGGCGCCCAACAACTTCGTCACCCTCTACCGGTGGGGCCGCGTGTGCGTGCTGCAAGCCAAGCTCGAAAGCGGTTCGCCATGAGACCTGCTCCGTAACAGTGTGATGTGGCGCGCCAGAGGGGAATAACCGCGCCTTGCGCAGGCCAGGGAAGGGAGGCCAAGCTGCTGCTGGCCTACGAGCACTTTGCGCGCTCGGTCGCCGTCCACCCGCTGTTCTCTCCCGCTTACTTTGAGCTCGGTACCGCCACCCTCTCCATCGCCTCCTCCATGATTTAACGTCGACATAAACGCAGGCAAGGTGCTGCTGAAGCTCGGCTTCCTGTACGGGGGCGGATACGTCATCAAGCGGGAGGAGGGCGGCAACGGCTCGTCGTCGTCCTCGGTGTCGCCGGCCTCCCCGGCCCACGAGAGCCACCCCCGGGCGGACGAGCGAATCGACAAGATCAATCAGGGCAAGCAGCGCCAGAAGAAGCACGAGCTCATCCGCCAGAAGTTTCTCGAGGCCAACTGCGAGTTCAAGAAGGCGCTCGCCATAGACGCACAACACGGCCAAGACGTCGGCCGCCTATTCGAGGAGGAAGAGGAAGAGGAGGAGGAAGAGGAGGACTCAGCCAAGAGGACCAACAACAGGGGCCCGCACGCGAGCGCGCATGCGTCCAAGCTGGTGTCGCTCTTGCTCGACATTGGCCGCCGATGCTACCAGAAGGCCATCGCGCCGTTGCCGCCCGCCACCACGCCGCCAGCGTCGGCGTCGGGCCAAGAGCAGCAGGCGGGCGCTGCGGCGACACCGGCGGAGAGGAGGAAGAAGAAGACCGAGCGCTATTGGAAGGTGCTGGCCGCGCTCGTCATATGCGAGGCCGTGCACGAGCACCTGCGCCAGACCGCGTCCTCGGCCACGCCGTCGCCTGCCGCTGCCGTGCGGTCGGGGGCGGCCAGGCAGCTTGGCTCGTCGCCCTCGCGCTCGAACATTCTGGCCTACTCCCACAACTCGGTGCCCAACAAAGCGCACGCGCCGCGCTCCTCGTCAGGTCTCCCGCCTTCATTGCCCCCCCCCCTCCCCCCAGTGTGTGTTGTGCGAGAGTGTTGCTTGCCTGCGCGCGTGCTGTCGCAGCTAGCAGGCGCCTCACTTCACTCTGCATAGACCGGGGCGACGCGCTCGAGAAGTGCCTCGTGTTGTGGCTGGAGGCGATGACCGAGTACTATCGCCTGCTCACGCGCAAGCACTACTTCGCTTACCTCACCTCGGTACCTCTCCACCGCCAACTCTCTCAAGTGGCGCATCGTCTTCATTCGTGTTGGCTGGGCTCTTACACGCACGCACGCACGCGTCCATGCGACAACGCAGGGCGGCATGGCGACGGCCTTTCCGCGCACAACCTCGGCCTGCGCCTTCGAGATCTACCATCTGGTTCTCTCGATTGCCTCTCCATGACCTGTTGCTATGCATCTTGCGCTGACGCCCGCTTCGCCTCCTGTCCACCACCTGCAGACGGCGGCGTTGCTGCAGTTGCGGCCGGAGAAGTACCGCGTGTGGATACGCGAGTCGTTCGTGCCCATCCTCGTCGAGGAGTCCAAGCTGCACGCCGCCATGCACCACGCGCTGAGCCAGATCTACCGGGCGCTCGCCGAGTTCTACCACTTGTACGACCTCGCACCTCCCGGCCTCGTCTCGCTGTCCCCCGCCGCGTCGATGCTGACACGCTGCTGCGCGCGCGTCGTGGCGATCAGTGCCAAGAAGCAGCACTTCCGTCTCGAGCAGATTCGCAGCCTCTTGGGTATGCCCCTGCGCTCGCAGCATCGCGCTGAGCGTCATGATGAGCTGTAACATGCAATCGACCTCCACCTCCACCTCCACCGCTGTCGCCGCCCCAGAGTACGCCAAGTCGCAGAAGCCCGGGCGCAGGGTGCACACGTTGAAGAAGGCGGCCAAGCTGTTCTGCCTCCTCGACCCCGACAACATGGACCGGGAGGACAGCCAGGTGATGGCAACGGCCAACAACGCCGCGGCGACGACGCCGGCGAACGGCCCGTGGCAGGACGACGACGACAGCCTGGGCGCGGTCACCCGGCAGCAGCAGCTGCTCCTGTCCCTCATCGAGGGCTTCCTCGGCGCCAACGAGCTCTACCTGTTCCTGGAGATGTGCTGCTGGTCTGCCTCCCTCAAGCAACAGTTCATCGAGCTGCTCACCCACCGCGAACAGGCTCGGAGCGCCCTCCTGCGCTCTTCCGGTATCACACACACACACACACACACACACACACACACACACACACACACACACACACACACACACACAGAGAGAGAGAGAGAGAGAGTACATATGGCAAAACACTCATCGTTGATGACGTCAGCAGAAGAAGGGGACGCGGCAACGCTGCTGGTGCAGAAGGTGGTGTGCTCAGGCTACCACTGGACGCGCGATTGGACGCTGTTGGTGCTCGCCGAATGTGCGTGGGCCATCACCCAGCTCGACCTCAGCCGATGCGCCTACGTCACCGGTTAGTGGCTCTTCTCCATCCATCCACCCATCCATTCGCTCATTCAATCGCCTCACCTCGGCCTCTCCGTTCGCTTATTGTGGCCAGATGGCACCTTCCAGGTGCTCTTTGGCGAGCGTTACGACACTGGTATGCCGCCACCAGTCCTCCGCGGAAGAAGATAATCGATCGTTGACGAACTCATCATGAGTGATAATGTATCACTTCTTATATGCGTGACGCCGTCCCGTCGGTGGTGGTGGTGCCATGCAGTGCGATGGTACTGGAAGGACCCGTACACGCTGCGATTGGAGCAGCCGGGCTGGAAGGAGTTCTCGTTGGACAACACCGCCAAGCTCGAGGAAGCCTACCAGGCCTACCACACCACCGGACGCAAAGAGGTGCGTGCATTTGATTGGTCGTTGGATCACACACACACACACACACACACACACACACACACACACACACACACACACACACACACACAACACATTGCCCGCGCGATGGGAGAAGCTGAGCAGTACCTGCACGCGCGCGCGGCGGTGGATGGATCGCTGTGGCCTGCAGGGGACCAAGCTACGGATCATGACCGAGGAGCCAGCGCAGCTGTTCTTCGTGAACGTGCGCAAGATGCACCAACGCAAGTGCTTCGACGTCTCCCGCAACCTGCTCGAGGCCAAGCGGCTCAAGATCCGGCGCCTCGTGCCCACCCCGCGCGTGCGCCCCCTCCCCCCGTGCGCGTGCGCGCGCGTCGGCCCTCGCTCACCACACTCCAACGCAGATCACGACGTGTGCGCTTCCCAGCCTCGAGAGCTGCGATCTGTCGCACACTCTGATCTCGGGCAACTCGGTGGACATTCTGCTGAACCACTGCCCGCGGCTGTCGACGCTCAACCTGAAGAACTGCGCCAGCGTGACCTACTTGCTCGAGGAGGACTTGCCCGGCCACGTCTTTGAGCGGAAGCGACTGTGGCAGCCGCTCCGGCTCAGCGGCTCCCGCGACGACGCGCAGACCACGCCCGGCGAGAGCGAAGGCGAAAGCGAAAGCGAAGGCAAAGGCGAAAACGAAAGCGAAAGCGAGGAAAAGCTCGCAAAGAGCGAAAACGGAGTGCAGGCCGCGACCGGGGCCGCCGTGCGGCCGCCGTTCGCCCTCGCGTGGCTCGACCTCGAGGGCTGCCCGCTCGCCTACTTCTCCGAGATCACGCTCGGCCTGCTGCCCGGCCTGCGCCACCTTAACTTGGCCTACACCAAGGTGTCGGGCCACTGCCTGAGCCGACTGGCCGCGTGCTGTCCGCTGCTCGAGACCCTCAACCTCACCACCAACGACGGCGTCAACGACGACGTGTGCACCGCCTCCCTCGCCCGACTGCCGCGCCTCACTCACCTGTGCCTCAAGCACTGCCACAAGGTCTCCGACGCGGGCCTCGAGCACTTCCTCCCGCCACCGTCGGTGGCCGTCGGCGACCGGTTGTCCGCCGGCGTCCACCTGCACTCGATCGACCTCTCCCGCAACAAGAACGTGACCGACGCGATGCTCGTCCAGCTGCTCAAGCGCACGTCGCACTCGCTCACCGAGCTCAGGGCGCGCGACTGCGAGAAGGTGGCGTTCGCCAAGGTCCTGCTGCACGTGGTGGCCCCCGGCGCCATGCCGCGCCTGCGCGTGCTCGACCTGTACAACTCGGGCAACCGGCCGGGCATCACCGCGCAGGTCGAGCGCACGGCCCGCGTGTACCAGACCCACACCCTGGTCACCATCTACCAGCTCCTCACCGGCAAGCCCGTCGTGCCCCACCCGGCCCTCACCTCGCTCGACGTCGGCTCCTCCGAGATCAACGTACTCACAACGCGCGCGCGCACACCACACACACACACACACACACACACACACACACACACACACACACACACACACACACACACACACACACGGGCGCACACGCGCGCGGAGGAGTGGCTGAAATGGGAGGTCACACAGGACAACAGCCTCGGCGAGTTGGTCAAGCGGCTGCCCCACCTGGAACACCTGAGCGCGTCCAACGTGCGGCACATCACCGGGGCCTGCCTCCCCAGCATCGCCCAGCACTGCCCCAACCTGACCTCGCTCAAGCACGCGCGCCCACTCTCCCCCCCACCAAAGCCTCGCGTTTGCGCGCGTCTCGTAGTTGCTGCCACTGACGCGAACACATCATGTGCGCGCCTGGCCCCTCACAGCTTCAGCAATTGCAAGAACGTCAGCTCGGCGCCCATATTCACCGACCTGCACAAGCTGGTCGCCCTGCGCGTGCTCGACCTGGCCGGCCTCCCCAACGTCGGTACGCATTGACCCCACACACAGCGCAGGGCCTCGGCGCGTGTGATGCTCAGCGGCCAAGCGCTCGTGCGCGAGCAGGCGATCGAGCGGCGGAGGCCATCGCGGCGTGCAAGCAGCTGCGAGTCGTCAGGCTGTCCTACTGCGAGAACATGACCTCGCAGGCCCTCGTCCATTTGGCCACGTTGCCGCACGCAGAGGTGAGAGAGCCTCCTGTCCTCCATCACCGCCTTGGCCGACGACGCCACTCAACCCGCGCCGTTGTCGTGCGCGCGTGCGGCGGTGGGCGCGCGCGCAGGAGCTGGACCTGCGGTTCTGTCGTCGGGTGGGCGATGCTGGCCTGCTGGCCCTCGTCCGCGCCCACGGGCTGAACCGCAAGCTCTGGAAGCGCCACCAGCTGTCGCAGGCACTCGATGAGGTGGGCTACGACGACGATGACGACGACGACGGCAACAGGACCGTCGAGTCAACGGCGAGCAACGGCGTTGGCCAGTTCAGCTCGAAGCTGCACACGCTCCTGCTGGCCGAATGCAGCCTCCTGTCCGCACGCGCTCTGTCTCTGCTCTCCACCATTCCCTCGCTCGTACGTATCTCCGACTCGACACACGACACACGACACGACACGACACGACACGAAGGTTCACACTCGTGGGGGGGTGCTCACATGTTCGTGTGACCTCGCCAGACCAAGCTGAACATCGGCAGTTGCGGCAAGGTCACCGAGGCGGCCGTGCTCAAGTTGGGCCAGTACCTCTGCGCCATGCAACAGGTGGGCGCCCGCTCACCCGTTTTCCCTTCTGCGCGCGCGCGGTCTCACCTCGTCACCCGATTGGGTCTGTTCAACACGTACAGCTCACGCTCAGCTGCTTGCCGATCAGCAACGAAGCGGTCATGTACATCGTCGAGCACTGCCCGCGCCTTCACTTCATCGACCTGCGTGGTGCGCGCTGCTGCCGTCACAACATGGCTTCGAATAACTTTCGTTTCTTACATTCCGTTCATTCATTCCCACGTGGCTCGCAGGGTGCATGGAGCTCACGTACGCGCTCAAGGTGTGGTTCATGTCCCGCTTCCCGCACATGCAGGTGGTGTGGCCCACGGGCATCATGCGCATCAGGTTCCCCAAGGCCCACCGCCTGCCCGCCTCTGGCCCCACCGCGTCGTCGGCGTCGTCGTCGCCCTTGCCCTTGCCGCTGGCTCACTCGGCCTCGCCGCCGCCGTTGCCCCATCGCTCCACGGAGATGGACATACACGAGGCCACGTCTGGCGCGTGTGCGCACAATGCTGAGGATGTATGCTCTCCTCGGCGTTAGCTGCCGGGATTCCCCATTGTTGTGTCGCTCTTCTGAGTGCTCTGGGGCAGTAGCCTAGGGCACCCATTCTGCCGTTGTAGAGGGCCAGCTGTTCTTGTGGGTCGGCCGTGCATGGGGTGTCCAACGTGCTTGTAGGCCCATAGTCTGGTGTTGCTTGCCGGCTCTGTAGGGTACCTGTGATCTGTCATAGTCTGTGCTTTTTCCTGGTTGAGGGTGTGTCTGTGCCTGTTTCAATGAGGGCCCCTTGCTGGGTTATTAGGGCCACATTGTCCAGGGAGGTGCAGGCATCTCTGATGTACATGCTGGTGGGGTTTGTTCTGGCCTCAGTGGCCAGCCTGTCTGCTTTTGTGTTGCCTTCTACAAGGCTGCTGAAGTCTGCCCCATGCCATTCCTTTAGTGCCTTAATTTTTTCTTTCCATTTGGTGAGTTGTATGCCTCTTATAGCCTGGTTCCCAGCCATATTGAGGGAAATCTGTATTGTCCAGTGAGATGGGTGTGGCTGTTTGTCTTGTCTCTAGTGTGGACTTTTATTGGCGGTTTGCTGTGTAATGAGTTCTATGATGTCCTGGGGGTTGGCTTTGTGGGGCATGGTGACTGTGGAACAGGTTGGCCATCCTGGCCAGAATGGTGATGTTGGCATTGAGCATTGTTGTGGTGGTGTTGGCATCAAGGTACAGGGCCACGCTGTTGAGATATGAGAGGCCTGCCTTGGTTGGCCTTCTGTTTGGCTGTGGTTGCCATCCTTGATTTCAGGTTCCAGAATATTGAGTATCTGCTGCTTGTGGCTGCCCTCTCTAGATCATCCTTGTATTCTTCACTCCATTTACCTACTTCCTGTAGTGCTGCTACGTCCCATTTGTTTGATTTCATGAGCAGGGTTGGGATTTCATGCCAATTTTTCCTGATGTTGATTGAAACAAGGGTAATGGTGGTTGTGATGAGGGGTATGGGGTTGGTTGGGTGTCTATCTTGGTTGGTGGCGTTTGCTGTAGGTGGCACACCAGGAGCAGGCCAAGTATAATCACTGACTGCGTCCACCTGGTGATTGCCCATATGATGCTCAGGGTTTGGGAGTGTGTGGTAGGTGTTGTCCCACAGGTCCCTGGGTGTTGCATTCTGGGTCATGCTTCAGTTGCTTTTTCTGTTGAATCTTTTATGGTAATGTGTAATAGTTGCTGTGGGTGTTGGGTGTAGGGGGGAGGGGCCGCTTAGTGTTTAGCTTAAGTGCTTTGGCCATCCTGCCTGCTGTTTTGAGCTGGATGGGGCCATCCTTTTGGGTAGCTTGTGGTAGTGGTGGTCCACCTCTCCACATTTCTTGCAGAAGTACTCAATTACACCACATCTTGAGGTTTGTCTCCGCCAGGCCAGATATGTAGATTCAGTTCTCCAACAGCTGGAAAGTCTTTTTACATGGCCCAATACTCAGTTCCTTGCCAAAGAGGACTACCTTGTAGAGTGTGCACAGTTTGTTGGCTAGGTTGGCATTGAGTGTTAGGGCCCATGTCCCTGGGCTAATTGTGACCAGTCTGGGGTTGAAAGTAATATTGAGGTGCAGGGCATAGGCAGCCAGTGCCTCTGCTGTGACCATCATAATGTCATCCTTTTTTGCCTGAATGGCTAGCTTAATCTGGTTGTCCACTAGCCTACCATGATTCTGTCTTGTGGACACAAGTGCAATGGTAGCTTGTAGCCTGGCTACTGTGCTGGCATATTATGCTGGTAGTAGGTTGCAGATAAGGACAGTCTCTGTTGGTGAGGTCTATCTAGCTGTTCCCTTCATCATGGTCATAATCACTGCTGGAGTCCTCTGCCTTGTCTGTCAGTTCTTCATCACTGACTGGCGGCTTGGCAGGTTGTTGGCCTATTTATGCTTGGCCAATTGGGGTGTCTCCATGGGGCGGGGATGGAGCAGTCTTGTGCTGGGGGTGGTATTTACTGGTTCTGGAGGTTGTTAAATACCCTTTATTTGTGATGTATTATTGGTTGTGTCTCACAATTTCTCCATCTCAGCAAGATGGGAGGAAATCATATTCAGTGTTGCTGACATGTTTCAAATACATCACAAATAAAGGGTATTTAACAACCTCCCAGAACCAGTAAATACAGGGAATTTGCTCCAGCAGCAGCTAAAAAAATGTAAGTTAAAATAGTGTATAGATTACAGATGTGAGGGTATGTACTGGCGGCGCAGGGTCTCATGTTTCTTGGCCATTTCACTTGGACTCTGCGCAACCATTCGTGGCATGTTGGGGAGGTGAGAAAAAATCAGCCACAAAATCTTGGCTGTGCCTTCCACAGAAGATTAGGAAAAAAAAACAATAATAAATATAGGAGTTTTTGAGGGTTTATGCTACCAGACAGCAGTTTGGCATCGTTCATCTCCTCACCATGTATGGTACCCACCACCACAACACTGTATTCCTCACAGTGATGTGGTGGAAATCTACTGATCTGAGTTCCCTGATTTTCCAGACCATTGGTTTGACCCTGACACCTACAGCCAAGCCCATAGGGAGCAACACCTGGTGCCCTATAGTGTACTTATATATGTACACAATGAGGGCAACTTCCCACCCACCTGTGCATTATGCCACCTGCCCAAGTGGGAGAGCAGGGTGGCAAAGAATCACCCTCATAAATGCTTTTGGACAGCTTCTTCACCTGCCTCCACTACACAGGCAGCTGTAGTGTATGCACACCACCTCTTCTTGCCAACCTTGGGTCAGTGAACTCTGTAGTCAGGTGGAGGGGATGGTATGTGTATTTGCAGCAGGTTGGGTGGGTGTAGGGGCTGCATGATGGCAGTGACCATCGTTTGGATCTGGGGTTGGTTCAGTGGGGTGGCAGTCCTGGAGCTTTGTTTGGGTGGGGATGTGCCTTGTTCTTGGTGTCCATTTTCATGTGTGTGTTTTTTGTATTGGGTATGGATGTTTATTCTGATTGTTTTTTTTTTTTCTATATAACATACTGCTCAGTGTTTTTTGTATGACAAGGCATAGGGCCAGGGCCTTGGGTGGGTGGATATTGGCTGGCTGTAGCCCAGGACTTTCTTCACAGAGATTTACATAATGAATTGCACCTAGAAGTATGTGTACTTTGGTGAGTGTTTGGAGGCTGCTTGTAGTTGTTTGTTTGTAGTAATTAGGGGTGGTACCTTGTTCTTGTCAATGGTGCGGCGCTCTTGCTTCTGATCCCCTCGGTTAGTCTCCTAGGGCCAGTTTAACGGCTAGTGTAAAAGAAAATTAAAAGAAATTGTTTTCCTAGCGAAGAAAAAGCTGGGAAATGAAAGAAGCGTTGATCACAACTTGCAGGCAACAGGAAGGTCGAGAGATGAGCGGGTTGCTGGGGCTCTCGTACGAACACACGGAAGATGAGGAGGAAGAGGAGCACAAGGAAGAGGGTGCCCCTGCAGGCCTCGTGGCGTATGAACACGAAGGAGAAGAAAATGTAGGTGAAGGAGCCGAAGCGACATCACCCCACAAGCGACGACGTATCAGTGAAGGGGAGGAACAGCCGACTGAAGAAGCGCAAAATGGAGCGATAGAGCCAAGAGATGAGGAAGAAGAGGCCGCGATGGCCCGACGGCAGCGTGCTGTAGATGAGTTGGAGCGGCAGTACCGGCTGCAGCAACAACAAGACGACGAAGAAGCAGAAGCGGGTGGACATACGATGGAAGAGGAAGAAAATCTCAGGGCCGATTTTGAAGATCAGTCCTCCTACACCATGGGTATGCCCCTTTTTAAATCAATTCTTCTCAAGTTTATTATTATTATAATTATTATTTTAATCTCACAAACCTTCGCCACTACGCCAGATGGTGGGACGTTGATGGAGTCGATGCTGCCGCCTCGACCTGCACGACCACCGAGCGCCTCGCTCCAGGTAACCGGCTCGCGCTGTGCGGTCGGCGCCACGCCACGCTCATCTTTGAGGGGGGGGGCATGGGGCAGGGCAAGATAGTGCAATTCCATCGGCTGCGCGCGGAGGGGCGGGCCAAGAGCATCAACGAGAAGATCCGGCACGCCCGCAACTTCAAGAACCCCTACATGCTCAACTGGCTCGTCTCCCACTGCGGTACACGCACCTCACACGCCACGCCACGCCACGCCACGCAACACACGTGTGTCTATATCGCAGCGGCGCTGATGGCTGGGCGGTGGGCGATAGGGATCGACGAGACGGGATCGAACTACCCCAAGGAGCTCTTTGACCCGGCGGCCATACGGCGCGAGGCCGCCGAAGTCATGGAACGCCAGAAGCGCCAAAAGGCGGCCGCCCAGCAAAGTACTGGGCGCCCCCCCCCCACTCGGCTCTGCGCCTCTCCCCCCCTCGATCTCTTTCTCACAGTCGCGTCGTGTCTGTGTGATGGCGCGCGCGTGCGTGTGCGATGTGTGTGTAGACCGCACGGCGATCGATTTCACGACGGGCGAGGGGGCCAAGCCGCCGCTCCTGCCACAGCCCGGCGTCGCGGCCGCGGCGGTCGGGCTCGGGATGCCGCGGCCCATCGTGAAGGTGGTGGAGGGGACCAAGCGCCCCCGGAGCAAGTGGGACCAGGGCGAGCCCCCCAAGCTCGGAGCCGCGGCGACGCAGCCCGCCGCCGCCGCCGCCGCCGCCACCGGCTCCCGATACGCCGAATACGCGTACGCTCACCACACAAGTCAGTGGGCGTGTGTCGTGTCGTGTCGTGTCGTGTCGTGTCGTGTCGTGTCGTGTCGTGTCGTGTCGTGTCGTGTCGTGTCGACGCTCACCGGTCGTGTCCCTCGGGCAGGCTGGCCAAGAAGGCAGAGATCGAGGCGAAGCTCCGACAACAAAAGTGAAGGAGGAGGGGGAGGGGGCCTTGTTTGCCGGCGAGCCCGGCGCGTGTCATCCAGGAGAGGAGTGGGCCTATTTATTATTATTGGTTTGGTGCGTTTTGGGGGTTGTAGTCTCCTGGTTGGTGTCGCGTGTAGGCTTTGCGGCGTGGTTGGCCCACTTTTATTGCGGCAGCCAACCGCAAGTCTCCGGGGCGGTAGTGGGAAAAGTTGGGCGACAAGGAGCACACGCGATAGAAGTGTTACTCCCCGTCTCCTCCTCTTTCGCCGCCGCTCCCTTTCCTCCTCAGCCATACACCAAATCTCTCCCTTGGTTCTGTTGGTTGAGATTTGTTCGATCGACCTAATCTCTCATTCATTCATCGCACAAATCTTCATCCGTCCCACCGGGAACACGCATCAATCGTTGAATCGATTGATCAACTAGGTTTCGGGATCACATCACTTCTCCCTCTCCACCCAAAACTGGCGACTTCTCCCTCTTCGGTCCATCATGTCGATCAACAACTACCGACACGCAAAAAGTCTTGGTGGTGGTGAGCACGACGGAGAGCGCGCGTCTCCGCCGAGCCACCACCAGCACGACCAAGGGAGCGAGGACCGGCCGCTGCTGGTCGACGACCTCGGGCGGAGGCCCTGGTGGGCCTTCTGGCGTTCCCGCCCGGCTGCCGACGCCGAGCTGGACGGCGACAAGCAGATCGGCACCTTTGGCAGCGTCTGTCTCCTCATCAACTCCATCACCGGTCCCGGTTCGTTCTCTCTATACGCGCGCGCGCGCGTGTCGTGTCGTGTCGTGTCCGATTGCTGACGTCACCTGGTGTGATGTATTGTGTACATGTGTGTGTGTGCAGCGATTGTGTCGATTCCGGTGGTGGTGCAGGAGGCCGGGTGGGTGACGCCGCTGGTGGCGGTCGTGTTCATGTGGGCCGTCTGCCTGCTCTCGTCCCTCCTCCTCGTCCACTCCATGGCCCTCGTCCCCGGCAACAGCCGCTTCCAGGTGGGCCGTCGCCCTTCGCTCCCCCCTCCCCCCAAAGGCCGTGCCCTCACCTCTGTCGTTTTCGTTTTTCTCTTTCGTTATTTTTTTCGTTTTCGTTTTCTTTTCGTGGACCTGGGCGTGCAGGGCAAGGTGGAGTTGACGACGCTGGTCAAGTTCTTCTTCCCGCGTTGGTTCTACCTGGGCGTGCTGCTCATCCTCATCGTCTCGCTCCTCTCGCTCATCATCGCCTCCCTCATCGTCTCCGCGCAGGTGCGCGCCCGTGTTCCACCGCAGCATGAAACCCGCGCCACTCTATCTCTCGTTCCTTACCGTGGAGCACATGTGTGTTTTTCGTGTGTGTGTGTGTGTGTGTGTGTGTGTGTGTGTGTGTGTGTGTGTGTGTGTGTGTGTGTGTGTGTGGTGTATGTGTGTGCAGACCTTGGACTTTGCGTTCGTGGCGGTCAAGCAAACCTGCGCCGTCGAGTTCTATCCCGACTTCGGGTGGACGTGCGTCGAGACGGCCGGTAAGGACGTCACCCCCTTTGGCGACGTACGTCGTCCCACCCGCCTTGCCTGCTCGCGTGAGCGTGTCGCGTCGTGTGCGTTCTGGTCGCGCGCGTGTTGCTGACTGCTCATGACTCGGTCTTGCACAGTCGTACGTGCTGTCGCTGGGCATGATCGTGATCCTGTTGATCGTCGCGCCTCTCGGCTACCTCAACCTCAACAAGAACATCATCGTCCAAGAAGGTTGGGAGGCCTCCCTTCTTTGATCGACTCAATCGCTCGCTCATTCACACGGCGCGCGCGCGCGCACACACACACACAGCTGCCGTGGTGTCGTTGCTTGCGATTGTCATCCTGTGGACGGTCGACTTCTTCCGGAAGGGCGTCGAGGGCAGCATCCCCGTCGTCTCCTCCTCCCAGACCAACGTGCTGGGCACCATCATGTGCGTGAGCCGCCGGCTGCGCGCGCAGGCAAAATCAAAGTCTTTTGATTGGTTGGTTGTCTGATTTGTGGTTGGTTGAGGCCAGGTTCAACTTCGTGATGGCCATCACCGTGCCCAGTTGGTGCAGCGAGAAGGCGTCCAACGTGAGCGTCAAGCCCAGCCTCCTCGCCAGCACGACCATCGCCTCCGTCGTCTTCTTCTTTGTCGGCATCATCGGTTCGTTCTCCTTCAACATGCATGACACACACACAATTTCAACTCAACCACACACAACAGGGGCCTTGGCGTTCGTGTACACGGGGGACAACAACTTGTTGACGATGCTGCAGTCGCACTGCGACGGGTGCCTGGTGGTGACGCGCATCACGGGCTACTTCCTGCCGGCGGCCATCTTCGTGACGTCCATTCCCGTCTACGCCATCATCGTCCGGTACAACCTGATCGACAACGAACTGTGCAACAAGTACTGGGCGTTCTTCTTCTCCGTCATCTTCCCGTGGCTCGTCGGTGCGTGGACCGACACCTTAACCTGCCCTCCGCCATTTATTTTCATTTTTCTTTTCTTTTGCTGACGTCATGCTGACGGCGCTACAGCGATCCCGTTCTACACGGGGAGCGGCCTCACCACGGTGATCAACTTTGCGTCGCTCTTCCTGCAGTCGACCATCAACTTCATCCTCCCGCTGCTCATCTACATCCGCGCCCTCCAGTGGAGCAAGGCCCACGCCGGCCTCGAGGAGCAACGCGGCCATGGCCACGCCGACGCCAAGCCCGAGCTGGTGGCCGGCGGCGGCTACCTCACGATCGACAACACTCGTAACTCCGAGCACGCCCACTCCAACTCGGACAACGCCTACGTGGTCGACAAGGAGCAGGGCGACGATGAATGCGACGAGACGCCGGCCTTCCAGGCGCTGCCGTCGTGGCTCATGCCGTACACGACGGGCATGTCCTACGGGCTCATCGTGATCATCATCCTGCTCGTGGGCCTCGTGGTCGGGCTCAACGTCTACCAAATCATCAGCGACAACGTCTGATTGCAGCGCTCCCCCCTCGCGCGCGTGTGCGTGCGCGTGTGCCGTGTTGTGTGTGTTGTCTGCAGTGTCCAACCACACAGCGCCGTACGCTATTGGTCGTCCAAACGCGCCAATAAATTAATGTTCCAAACCACCAGCCCCCCCCCCCGTCCGCTCTCCTTTCCACCATCGTCTTTGGCAATCGGTTCATCAGTGCTTGTGGTGGTGATGCCGCATCGCCTTCTCCTTCTTTGACGGGGTCAAGTTCTGCAGCTCGGCGATTCGCTTGCACAACCTTCTCGCGCACACACGCAGACGGTCAAGGGGAGGTCCACGAGAGGAGCCCTGATGGCGAGGAGCAAGTACCGGCAGGGCCCCGTGCGCGGCGAAGTCCTCTGGAGGTCAACGAAGCGCTCCGACGGCCCGTCCCGCTTCCACTGCAGATACTCCGCGTAGGCCTCGTCGTCCTCGTCCAGCGTCCGCAGGTAGTCGGCCAGCTCCTTGGGCCCACTTCGATTTGCCCCCCCCCCCACCACCACGTGACGTGCGCCAACGACACCAACCGGTCAGCTCAACAACATTGGGCGAGCACAGCTACGGAATCGTGGACAACGCACTCGAAATCGGTGACCTTGATGATCGACTTCTCCGATGGCGCGAAGCTGTCTACGTTGGGCGCCCCGAGGTAGACTGTCGCGTGTGGCGCACACGTGAAACGGAGTCGGATGGTGAGTGAGGGGGAGGGGGAGGCAGCGGCGTACTAGGAACGGTGCCGACGATGAACGAGTGGAAGAGCTTCTCGGTCACGTAGTCGAGCGAGATCGAGTTCTCGATGGCGATGGTGAACTTGTACTGCGAGGTAAGGTTCCACTTGACCTCCCACCACGGCAACCCGTTCATCTCCGCCGGGATGTCCTGGATCCGACGGATTGAGTGATATGCACACGTACACACTCCACATGCCAACCGGACTCACCTTGTTGTGGAAACACTTGCCGTAGGAGTCGATGTCGATGTGTCGCATCAGCTCGGCGAGGTACTGGTTGCGCGGCGACTTGGGTTCACAGTTGGAGATCATCATCATCACCGGCACCTTGGCCCTCTGCTCGCATGCTCATGCGAACACGCGCGTTTGTTAACACAACACAAGTGCGTGTTTGTTGGCCGTTAATGCGGGTGTAACCTTTGGCAAGATGGGGTGTTGCCAGTGCTTGGTGTAGAAGGCGATGTCGATGTAGTAGGTGAATGGCACGTCGTCATCCAGGTGGTAGGTCATGTTGATATCGAACTTGGACATGAACTTGGGATCTGGAGAGACAGCCAGTGGTGAGCCGGTGAGTAGTCATGGCCAACCCATCAACAAGACAAAGCTGTTACTAACCGTTGAGCATGGGGTAGTTGAGCTCCGATTCGGTTGAGAAAAGGATCCACTGCTGGTAGGGATGCTTCACCAGCGGCTCGTAGGGCCTATGGGCAGTGGTAGGCGGGTGGAAGATGAACCCATCCACCTCGTCCAGGCATTCCTGCTTCATGTGCACGTCGGACGCGATGAAGCAAGGCACCACGCAGCTCCGAACCGACTCCTGCACATGTGCATCAGTTCATGTTCTCTCCAAGTGTCCTCTAAGTGTTCAACCGACCTGATGAATGTAGAGAAAGTTCTCGAGGGTGTGCCACGTCCACACGAAGACCGGTCGTGTGTGCTCGTATTCGGAGAGTGCGGGATAGTCGGGGTGGGTCTTGGCCACGCAGTCTTGCCATTTGGTGGCATTGTTGTGAAAGCGCGTGGGGTCCCATCGTTCACGGAGGAGGGCGTGGTAGCCGTCGGTGTGTAGCCGAGCAGTGGCAGGAGTTATGGGCTCGTGACACACTGGGCAGTCCACCTCGACTCCCTGCTCGAGCAGCAGATAGAACGCTCCATAAACGCACAGCACCATGAGCAGCCCCATGCCACAAGCACGGTAGGCGCTGTTTTGACTGCCACCGCCACCCCGCTTACCCTTCCGCTGCATGCTCCCGCCGGGGCTGGAAGCCGGAGTGGCTTGCCTGGACAAGGGCAAGAGAGGCTGCGAAGATGACGGTTTCATCAAGAATCTGCTTCTTTGCCCAAGCGGCAGCAAGAAAACAAAAATGGCCACAATTTCTTGTCACCACGTCAGCATAATATTTGCCATACCTTTGTTTTTGGCGCCTTTTTGTAACCGCACGTTTGGCGGGAAACCAATAAACCTGCGTTGATGATTTAACTCGACATTACAAGATTCAAGGTACCGCGGGGACAAGGTAAGGGATGGACAGTTCGTACGAAGGTTCAGATGTTGAGCTCGAAGGTAGTTTCGCCTCGGCCTCTGCTTCTGCTGGAACAGTATCAGCCTCCGATCCTTCCACAATTCCTCTGTCGGCTCCTCGCTTCTTGTCCAATGCGACTGGTACTTTGCAATCGCTTCGATCAACCGTTCGCCGCATTGCTCATTCTCTCTCCACTTTTTTTTATGCAGAGCCCAAGCGCGAGAAAGCCAATGCTGCAGTCAGCGAGCCAACACCACTAGGTGCCGTGGGCACTTTCCATGAGCCCCTAATGTCGCTCTCCTTTGAGGACGACCTTGACGAGGAGGTGGAAGACGAAGAAGACGAGGACGACGAGGACGTGCAGCTGGACAACACTCCCGCCGAGGCCGCAGAGCGCCGGCCGCAGCACCGTCCACCGCCCACGACCACCGTCGCGCGCGCCCCGCCCGTTGTGGTCAAGCCGTGGAGCTGGTACGTGTCTCCCTCCCCGCTCGACGTCGCCACCATAGAACTGATGGCCCCAACCTGTCCACAGCAAGGAATGCACGTTCGCCAACGCAAACGACTCTGACCAATGCGAGGTGAGTGCACTGCCACAGAAGAAGAACCTGCTTGCCCCCCGTTCGCCAACGACTTGTCGAGATAACACCACTTGCGATGTCAGATGTGCGACAGCAGCCGAGTCGCCGCTCGGCCGCAACAGCGCACGCAGGTGGCGAAGCAGGAAGGCTCGACCAGCGGCGCCGCCAAAGCCAGCGCTCCCGCGGCCAAGCAGGAGGCGTACAAGAAGCCCGACCCGAGGCCACCCAAGAAGGTCGAGGCCAAGCCCGCCGTGGTCGAGAGCCAGGAGGACGAGGACGAGGACGAAGACGAAGACGAAGGCGACAGCGAGAAGGACGGGTCGGACGAGGAGGACGAGCTCTCCCTCGACTCTGACAAGGAATTCGACATGCCCGCGTTTGGTGCGTGAGGCCCACCTTCGTCTTTCTTTGTGCTTGCTGTTTCCAACGACCAATGACCTCGCCCCACTCCCTCGCTACGCAGCCGCCGTGCTGCTGCCAGACTCGCAGTCGATGATGCTGACGGCGTCGACCCTCGCGGGCACCGCCGCCACGCAGCGCATGCCTAGCCTGGCCGTCTCGGAGAGGCCCGCCCCGGCGGCGGCGACGGGTCGCAGCGACTCGATCATCAGCAGCGACGAGGAGGAGGACGAGGAGAAGGACGGCGATGGAGGAGTGGACGACTGGCCGCCGGTCAAGGGCGCGGTAGCACCGCAACAGCCGAGGACGACCACGACCACGACCACGACGGCGGTCGCGGAGAAGACGACGAGCGCTGTTGGCACTCCCCGACTCGCGAAGCGGAGGGACAAGGGCAAGGAGAAGCTGGACGACGAGGATGGCGACATGAAGAAGAAGGAGGAAAAGAATAAGGTCAAGGAGAAGGAGAAGGAGAAGGAGGTGATGGTGGTGGGCTCATCGTACGACCCGAGCCTCCCGTACTGGGACGACGAGGAGGAGCGGATGCGCGACCGGAACCAGGCCAAGGCCCACGAGCAGGCCAATAGCAAGAAGGTGGACGGGCGGGGGGGCAAGGACGAGCGCGAGGAGGAGAACGGCCACGATAACGACGGCGGCAAGCATAAGGGCAAGTCGCAGTCGACGGCCAAGGCCTCGCGCGCGGAGAACGACTTCATGAGCTACGCGCGCAACCGTAAGAAGTCGCTCACCTCCCCGCCCTCCACGCCGACGCGGTCGGCCTCGCCTCCTTCGTCGTCGTCATCGTCGGCCAAGAGCAAAGCAAAGAACGAAAACGAAAAGAAGACGACGACCAAGACCAAGACAAACGCGAAAGAGAAAGAGAAGGAGAAGAGCGAAGAGGAAGAGGAAGAGGAAGAGGATGTGGTGGAAAAGGCGAGGTGGATCTCGACGACGGACAAGGAGAACCGGAAGGCGACGCCCGCGCGCCGAACGGCACAGAAGAAGCACCGCGTGATCCAGTCCTCCTCCGAAGACGACGAGGACGAGGACGAGAGAGAAAGAGCGAAGAAAGCGACGGCGGCCAAAAACAAGAAGAAGAAGAAGAACGAAGGCGAGAAGAAGAGCAAGTCGTCCGCCTCGACACGAGTGGCCAAGAAGTCGGGCCGACGCAGCCCCAGAGACGGGTGGAAGGAGGACTCTGACGAAAACGAGGCCGACAATCACGACCATGGCAACGACGACGACGATGAAGAGGAGGACGAGGAGGAACGCGTGGTCAAGCCCCGCAAAGCCAAGGGCAAGGAGGTGGACGACCGCGGCGAGAAGACCACCAGGAAGGCCAAACGGAAGTCGGTGGTACGCGCGCGCGCCCCACGTGCGTCACACGACAGTGTGTCGCTGATCACGCTCCTCCTCTCTCCCTCTCACCCGCAGGAGGTGCCGGAAGAGGACACGGAGGCGGCGCAGTTCACGTGGCGCAAGATAGAGAAGAAGATGCTTGCCGTACGACGCTCCCGACACACACACACACACACACACACGCACGCACGCACGCACGCACGCACGCACACACGCACACGCACACCAAGCACCGCCACCCTAACGTGCGTGCGTGCTCAGACCGGTCAGGAGGCTACGAAGCCCAAGAATGCCAACCAGCTGTTCCGAGGATTCCAGTTCATCGTCACCGGCCTGTCCGGCGATGACGACAAGGAAAACGACGGTACCTCCCATCCCGCTTCGTGCTCGTGCGCTGCCCATTGCCAGTTGACAACGCGCTCTCACACGCGCCACGCGACACCCGTTGCGTGCGTGGTTTGGTTGCGGGAGGACAGACCGGTCGGCCGAGCGAATCAACCGGCTAATCGGGGAGGAGGGCGGCAAGCTGTTGAGCAACTTCGCCAACGCGTCCCTCGCGTCCCAGGCCAAGAAGCGGAGCGGCTACCCGGGGGTGCCCGCCACCATCCTCCTCTCCGCCAAACCGCGCACGTACGTGCTCCCCCCCCCAATCTCTCTCCCTCTCTCTCTCTCTCTTTCTCAGGCATAGACCATGTCCTCATCCACGTGACACAAAACCGACGGCTACACACACGCGCGCGCAGGACGCTCAAGTATTTGCTGTCGGTGGCGGCAGGCCTGCCGACGGTCCACTACAACTGGCTCATCCACTGCTGCCAGCAGCGGTGCCTCCTGCCCCACGCCCTCTACCTCCTCCCCGCCGGCTACTCCGTGGAGAAGGGCTCCGACGTGTTCATGTGCGTGCGCTACTGATTTGGGTTGGTCGATGCAACCGGCGCATTGCCTGACCCGCCAAACCTTTCTCTCTCACGCGCGCGCGCCACACACACAGCAAGAAGCCGCGAGATGATATCTTCGAGGGCACGCGAGTCGAGGTGGTCGGCACGCCCGAGTTTAAGGTGCCGGCCCCACCCGCTCTATGCCTTGCATGCTTGAGATCAGCGCGCTCACGCGCGGCCATGGTGTGCGTGTGTACGTCAAGAACCTGTGGAAGCTCGTGTTGAAGGAGGGCGGTGCCAAGGTGGTCGAGCGACTCTTCACTCCACAAGAGGACCGCGTCGAGGTACTGCCGGTCCAGGTCCAACCCGTTGTTCGCGCGAGCTGTCGTGTGGCTCACCTGGCACGCACACACACACACACAGTGCATCGTGAGCCCGCCCGACCCGGACGACTACCTCAAGGTCAAGTTCAAGAAGCTGCGCGTGCCGGTGGTGGGCAAACAGTGGATCATCCAATCACTGCTCAGCCAGGTTCGTTACAACGTTTGCGCAACACGTCCGCTTTTGGTTCAATTTTTCCTCACCCGGGAGTTCACGCGCGAGCAGAAGATGGCCGATGTGGACGATGCGCTGTACAACTTCAAGAATTGCTGAATAAGAGACTGGGGCTGTCCTTTTCTGGAAAGAGCCGAGATGAGGTCGAGCACCGACCGCGAGATGGCATCCCCACGCCGCAAAGAGGAAAACCGTTTCCGCCAACAACCACGAGAACGCGACCTTGTACCCTATTCCAGTGCACGAACGAATTTGGGAGCATGGCTCGCCCAAAAGAAGCACTGAAGTTTGATATGAAGGTTATACTCCGGAGAACGCGCCTTATAAGGTGATATGTGAATGTGTTTGTCGACACTGTGACTTTGGTAAGGCTTACCTTTTCTGTCTTCGATCTGAAACACCTACCGGTCTTGGACGCGTCCTAACCTCCTCGCTTCAAGTCCTCCTTCTTTTCCAACACGCAAGCTAGAAGAACCCTCGCCCTGTGCTTCTGGCTTGCCTGGCTCTTGCTTGGCTCTTGCTTTCCTCTCCACAACTATTCTCTTAGGCTACGGTTGTGGTGCAGGCGGCCGACCGCAGACCCTAGTCCCGACACCGGGACGACAGGCTCTGTATTTAGGCGCTTCTTCCCTTACTGAGTACGTCAATAATACCACTCCACACCCCATGTCCTTTTGAACACCATTCAGAAGCTTTTCACTACGTGGGGCTCATCCTAGGTTCATCTTGACTTGCATAAGGGGAAAGAGAGAGACAGAGACAGAGACAAAGACAGAAAGAGGTGAATCGCCACACAGCACATGAGTCTTCCTGGGCAAGAGGGCGGCGCGCAATCTCTAGCGAGAGGGGGTCGTGGCAAGAGAAGAGGGCGATGCAGCGAGTATGAGATGAAGTGGAAGCTCTCTGATGCGCCAGACCACGCCCGAAAGAACGTCAAGCCCACCTCGCTGGACAGCCTAACAGGTTCGTCGGCAATCAATCATAAGATGAATATGTTAAAACCATAAATGGGGAAGGTTACATCTCAACCACCGTTGTTGTGTCAATCTATGCTGATAGGTCACTGGAAGCTGGAGAAGGGCGGCATGCCAGGCGGCCGTGGGCCCATGTCACCCTCTACCGTGCAACCGCCATCGCCGGCAACGCAGCAGATGATGAGCAACGGGCCGACGTCGCCCATGCCGTCGTCCTCGGTCTCGCCTCTCTCACCAGTGCAGTCGATGATGATGGTGAGCTCACCTCTGCCCCAGCTTCCTTCGTCGTCTGCCCCGTCCCCCTCCATCATGATCGGCAACCCGTCAGTTCCCGCCATGCCCACCCAGTCCTACAACCCCCAGTCAACGGTGCCCCCACCTTCTGCGCCCTTCGCCACCCGGCCTGGGCGCTCCTTCTCCGAGCCGCCGCCCATGACTTTGCAAAGTGGCTCTTTCCATCATATGCCACCACAACTGCACCCCATCCAGCCACAGTCACAGCCACAACCTCCGCAGCACTACAACGCCTACGCGCCCTCGCCGCTGCGCTATCGCTCCAACTCAATCTCGTCGGATATGTGTGCATCTTACCCCTCGCCCACGCCTACGCCCACACCCACGCCCTCTACCTCCCCCTCAAGCAGCGGGTCATGGCAGGCCGCTATGCGCTTTCCCTTCGCGCCCTTCCCGCTGCCACCTCTCAAGAACGTTCCAACACACATGGAGGACACCGAGACCCATATGCAGAGCCACCAGCGAGCAACCCAGGACAAGCCTCGGTCGCCCCTGCGCACGTCTTTGCCCTCCTCTCCACAGCACTCGCCTCCCTCTTCCGGAGGCCACCAGCAGCATCGCCCTCAAGGCGGTGATGGCTCGGAGAGCGCCAACGGCAATGTCAAGAACGAACAGTTGTACAACAACCCGCTGTCGGAGCGTGAGGAGCCTCTGTTCCACCTGTTCAGTCGCCCAACACAGCCTACGCCCGAAGAGGGCGCCATCAGCCACAATGGCTTACCATCCAGGTACGTTATCCGTTCATGTCACCACACCTCCTCTGACACGACATCTGACCTCGGTCTGCCCCATTCGATAGGCTTCGATCCAACTCCAGTCCGCCATTGCCATCCAGCGACTTGTGGACAAGTACGTCTACATCGGCATGAGGTGCAGAGTGTTATGAGTCTAACACGAGTGCATTACTATCAGCAGGTAGCACTCCACTCCGCACTACAACGCGCACCACTACGACCACCGAGGTCACCGAAACCACAGAGATCGAAAGGCGCATCGTCCGCAACAGGTAAGAGGTTAATTAATACATCATGTCCAAGAGGAAGACTGGATCGCTGAAGTCGTCCTCCACGTCATACTCGCGCAGGTCTCGAAGTCATTCGAACCCTGACCCTCCCCACGGCATGGAGATGTCGCACTACCCCACATCGTCCTCTCCGCGGGCCACCAGGCGGTCCTCGGCCCTGCGTCCTTCTACAAGGCTCCGCTCGCAGTCGACACCCACCTCGGGCGGGTGGGTCATGCCAGTCATCACGGCGGGTGAGGAGTCGAGCGGGCGAGAGGAAGAAGACCACGAGGACGTCGACGCCATGCAGATGGTGGTGGACGAGAACAACCATCCTACCCAGAACAACCGCCATCAACACCAGGGCAACCCTAACGGAGCAGGGCAGAAGGGAAAGATGGATATCGGGTTCCTTGTCTCCGACTGACTTGCGAGATCTTCGGGCGTGATAGGCCAGGAAAGGAGACAGCGCTGTCTCACGAGAAGCACACTCGAGCCACTTCAAGATCTTCCATTTGCAGCACCTTTCACTCGTTTTGTTGATGTTGTTATCTTTGTTAAAGCCTTTTTAATGTTTGCCTTGCTTTTGTTTGTTTGTTTGTTTGTAAAAAAAATGTTCTTTTATGGTGATGTGTAGTCGTACAAGAGGAGTAGACGAGCAAGCAGGAGGATTTAGAGGACGATGCCACGCCGGAGAGCCTCCTTGCGCGCGGCTTCGGCTTCTTCCTCGTCGCTTGTGATGTAACGTCCGCTCCCGGTGCGCTGCAGGCCGTCGATCTTCCTCAGCGTGTGCTTGCCCCACGTGGCCCCGGCTCCGCCGCCGCTCCCCTGCAGCTGGTTGCTCTCCCTCACCTGCTTGAGATGCAGCAGGCTCTCCCTCCGACCTGCGCCGAGCGAGCATTGCTTGTCAGCCCACTGCCCCCAACACGCACACACGCTCACACGCACACACGCAGGGCACGCGCGCGCACCGAGCTTGGGCGGCGGGGAGGTGGAGGGCAGCTTGCGCGGGTCGGCCGCGACGGCCTGGGGAATGGAGTGGGCGGCGGCGGCGGCCGAGGTGAGGGCGATGGACTGGCGGCGCTCGTTGAGGCGGCGCCGCTCCTCCTCCTCCTTCTGGGCGAGCCTGGTCTGGACGTCGAGGAGCATGAGCTTGAGCTCGGCCAGCTCGCGCTCCATCTCCCTCTCGCGTTCGGACGTCGTCTCCTCCTTCTTCTGCTTCTTCTTTTTCTTGGTCTTCTTGTTGCTGGGATCGGTCTCGTCCTTCTTCTCCTTCCTGCTGAGCCGCTTGAGCGTGCCGCTGCGCTGCTTCTTGCTCTTCTTCGTTTTCTCTTTCTCTTTGCCGTTTTCGTTCTCTTTCTCTTTCTTCGCTTTCTTGGCTTTCGCTTTCGCTTTATCGTCGGTGCCCCGTGGTGACGTCAGCGGCGTGGACGACGCGGACGACGCGGGCGAGGCCGACGACGACGACGACGTCGAACCCGACGCCGCCCGCGGGCTGACGCTCTCTCTCGGGTCGACCGACGCGGTCGACGGGACGATGACCGATCCCCACTTGGCGCCCGGCGATGCGTTGGCCTTGGACGGCGAGGGCGTGGAGGCCGACGACGCGAGGCTGTTGCTCGACGACGAGGCCGTGGGCGAGGGCGAGGGTGAGGGCGACGGCTTGCTGACGAGCTGCTTGTCCTGCACGAACTTGACCTTGGGCACGCCGACGTCGACCCTGTGCGCACCGAAGATGTAGCTGCCCTCCTTCTCCCGAGCCACCGATTTCCTGCCCTTGTCCTTTGCCCTATCCGGTTGTGCCACGTCACTCGCCGAGGGGGAGGCGTCGGCGTCGGCGTCAGCATCGGCGTCGGTTTCGGTTTCGGCGTCGATCGCTTGAGGGACGGCCTGTGGGGCGGGCTGAGGGGGAGGGGCGGCGAGCTGTCGCTTTCGCTCTTCCTCGTCTTCGCGCTTCTTTCTTTCCCATTCTTCGCGCTTTCGGCGCTCGTCGTCCTCTCGCTTCTTCTCAAACTCCTCGCGCTTCAGCTTGCGCTCCTCGTCTTCCATCTGCCGACGGGCGGCTTCGTCGGCCTCGCGCTGGGCCTCCTTCTGCTTGAGCGCCTCGGAGTCGGCCTCGCTCCACTCCCGCTGTACCAGCGCGCCGCATTCCTCGCATATCCCGAACAGCACGCCCTTCCTAATCAACACCACGCTCTCGCATGTCTTGCATACCACACGCTGCTCCCTGTCGACAACCACCTGGCCACCCTCTGCCACGTCAGCAACGCAGCCCTGGCGCGCGCGCTCGCCGAGCCGCACCTTTTTGGCGTTGTCGTCGTCGTCGTCGCGGGCCGGGCCCTTCTTGGCCTTTTTGAGCTCGTCCTCCTGTCGCTGCTTCTGCTTCTCCATGGCCTCGAGCTGGCGCTGCAGCTTCTCCTGCTGTCGCCGAAGCTCCTCCTCCTCGATGGCCCGCTCGGGCAGGAGCTGGACGTCGCCCGCCGTCACCACCACGCAGCGCCGCGGGAAGTAGCCCACCCGCCCACGGAGCTTGCCCCACAGGTAGAGGTCGTCCTCCCGAAGGACCGCGGTGACCGCAAACTGCGGTTGGGGAGAGGGAGGGGGGGGGAAGGATCGCGGCTCAGCGTGGCTGCGTTGTGCGGATAGCGCAGAGGGGGGAGGCGGAGGGGGGGGGGAGGCTCACCACGTCGTCGCGCACGAAGCTGAGCTCGTCGTCCGACTGCGCCCTGTAGTCGCTCACGGCCTTCACCAGCACCTCGCCCTCGCCCACCTCCGTTGTTGGCTGTCGCCCCCCCCCCGCCCGGTGGACGCGCGCGTGAGCGCCGCCGTATTGGAGAGAAGGCGCGTTTGGGGAGAGAGGAGGGAGGAGGGAGGAGGGGGGAGGGAAGGGCGGTACGAGCAGGAGCGCGAGTGGCACGAAGCTCTCGGCGTCGCTCGGCTGTTTCGTGGCGGTTTCGGCCTCCTCCCCCTCGCCCTCTTCGATGCTCTTGAGCGCCAGCTTGTCGGGGTCGCCCTGCAGCACTTCCACGCACTCGCTCGGGAAGATGCCTGCGCGTCGCGATCACGCACACGAATACACGCACGCACGCATACGTGGTCAAAAAGGGGCAGGCATCTCCTGAGGTGGGGGGGGACAGCGTGGCACACCCTCCTTGCCCCGATGCCGGCCCCACCAGATCGACGCGTCCTCTGCCACGGCAGCGAACACCGTGAACACCTGCATCGCACACGCACGCACACACACACACACACACCACACACACACACACACACACACACACACACACACACACACACACACACACACACACACACACACACACACACACACAGGCACAGCACGAGGCGGTAAGCTTTGTGGGCTTGGTGACGCGCGGCGTCGATCGGGTCAGGAGCAAGGGCGACGCACGTCGTCTTCCACGAAGGGGAGTTCGTCGTCGAACTCGGGCCGGAAGGTGGCCACCGCGATCACCTTTATCTCCGGTCCCGACACCGCCGCGGCTGGCTTGGGCTCCTTCTTCTTCTCCTGCTGCTGCTGCTGTGGCTGTAGCTGTGGCTGCACCTCTTGTTGTTGCTGTTGCTGTTGTTCTTGCTGCTGCTTCGCTTTTTGTAGCTCCTGTTGTTCGCGCTGCCTTTCCTGCTGCTCGCGCTGCTGCTCGCGCTCCCGACGTTCGTTCTGCTCCCTGGCCTCGTCCTCCCTGGCCTTCGCCTTCTTCTCCGCCTCCTCCCTCTTCTCGCTGGCCTTTCTCTCGCGCTCCTTTTCCCTCTTCTCCTCCTCCGCCTCCCTCTCGCGCTTCTCCCTCTCCTCTCTGGCCCTTCGTTCGCGCTCCTCAGTCTCTCTACGTTGCCTCTCCCTTACCTCATGTTCTTTCTTCAGCTGTTCTTGTCGTAGCCTCTCCTCGTCCTCCGCCTTTGCCTTGGCTTCCCTCTCCTCCTTGAGCTTCCTTTCCTGCCTTTCCCTCTCCTCCTTCTCCTTTGCCTCTCTCCTCTTCTTTTCCTCTTCTTGCTGTTCCCTCATGAGCTGCATCTCTTTGATCTCCCTCTCCAACCTCTCCGCCTCTTCTGCTTTCTTCCTCCTCGCCTCCTCCTCCTCCTCCTTCTTTTCCCTCAACTCCCTCTCCGCTTCCTCTGCCTTCATCTTTCTCTTCCTCTCCTCCTCCTCTTTCATCTTTTCTACTTCCGCCTGCTGTCGATCGGTCGAAGATGGGGCGGCGGGCGACGTAGATGAAGATGCGAACGTGCCAACGAGGTCAGCCACCGAGTCCGCGGTTGGGGAGGTCGAGGCGGCGGGCGGCAGCAGTGCAAGCAGGAGGGCGAGTAGCGCCTTGACATCTTCGAACAGCTGCGTGCGCACGCGGTCCACAGCGGCCGCGCCCTCACGCCGCGCGTCGAGCGAGGGGAGGGCGGCCACGCGCGGGGCGGCCGTGGCCAGCCTCAAGGCCGTGCCCGCGACCTTTTGCGCCTGTTCCTCGGCCTCCTTCACCTTTCGCTCCCTGTCGGGCTGTGGGGAGCCGGCAGCGTTGTGGTGGTTGCGCACGGCGATCGTGGCACGGACCAGGCCCTGAGCCCCCTCGCGCGCGGCCTTGACCGCTTCGGCCACCACCGCCACTTGTGCGTCGTGGGCGACAGCGTGCGTGTCGGCGTCAAACGCGCGCCCGAGGTCGCGCACGCCGCGGGCCACCACGAAGGCGGCGCGTTTGGCTTCTTCCTTGACCTGGGCGAGCTCGTCCATCTTCAGTACCAAACCTTGAGTGTAGGTCTTGATGCTGGGTGTGGGGCGACGAGCATTCCAGTGCGCGCCAGCATAATAACGAGAAAAATGATAAAAATGCAATTAATGTAATTTGGATTTTCTTGTGCCAGTTCCGTCGTCGTTCTTCGTTTTCGTTTTCTCCCTCTTCGCTCTTCTCGCCGCCTTCATTTTTCGCTTTCGTTGTTTCGTGCGACCATTGTTGTGCCCGAGGAGAGTAGAGCAAACAAAAGGATGGAATCGATGCGTCTCGTGGCCACTCTGGCCGTTTTGGCTTTGATGGTTCTCGCGGCGGCGGGCCAGAACGACTGCAAGGGCTCAGTTGGCAAATATAACTACGATCTTAGCGAGCTCGCAAAGAAGGTCGGCAGCGCGGACCAGCAGGTGACTGATGGTTCCGGCCAGGTCTACTACTACCGAGTTTGTGCCACCGTCGCGAACACTTGGTGCCAAACGGTGAACACTGCGCCCGCCGTGTGCCAAAAGGACACGCGCCAGCCGGCTCAGTACCATGATTGCGGTAACCAGAACACGGCCACTTTCGAGAAGCTGCCGAGCGACTCCGAAGACAAGGGCTTCACGCTCAAGTTCAGTGGCGGCGAGGAGGGACGTGCGGCCATGATCTACTACAAGTGGTACGGATCATTTGCACCTGCAAATCAATTTAATTTTATTCTTTCCAATTGGGTAGCTAATGTTTAACAATCAAAAATCTCTCTGTCATGTAAAATCTAGCGACCAGAACAGCGATCCTGGTGTGCTTACCTTCGTCAAGGAAGATCCTATCAAGACCTACGACTTGCAGTACCTCACCAAGTACGCATGCCCCACCAACGGTGGCGGCGGCGGCGGCGGTGGTGGTGGCGACAGTGATGACGGCGGCATTTCCGGCGGCTGGATCTTCATCATCATGTACGCCTCTCCAAGTCGTGATTTTTGAATTTTTTGAGCCTCAAGCTGACCATCTCCCTGATGAAACTTTCAGTTTGTCGAGCTTGCTCGTGCTGTACTTTGTTGTCGGTGCGGCCTTCAACAAGTTCTACAGGCACCACGAGGGCAAGGAAATCATCCCCAACGTCGAGTTCTGGATTGCTCTCCCCGGCCTTGTCAAGGACGGCCACCTCTTCGTCTGGCGCAAGGTTCGCGGCCTCACTGGCCGTGGCAGCTACGAGGAGATGTAAAGGGGCCAGGAACGACTCGCCTCACGTCTTCCCGCTTTTTTTTATTTTGCGTGCGCAAACAACTGAAAATAAATACACAAATAATCATCGCAAGATAAGGGGGCAAGAAGATGGTACAGAAAGATGTTGTGTTGTGCCTGCTTGTTTTAATGGATTGAGAAGAAAAGCCTCTATGCATTGTACATGGAAAAATTCAGAACGGAGAGAAGATCGAGTTGCACGTAGGAGAGGTCGACGGTGGTGTTCGCGAATAATTCGAGCCGCAGCGCTGAGCTGGTCGTTCCCCTCGTAGTTGCCCTCCGGAGGGCATTACTCGACCTTCCTTCTGCCCTTCTGTGTGGAGGAGGCCTTGGCCTTGCTGTGGGAGGCCTTGCCCTTCGAGGTAGCGGAGGAAGAGGAGTAGGTGCGGAAGTAGAAGCGCACGAAGAGGAAGAGGAAGGAGAGGAGGACGGCCTGGTTGAACCAGAAGACGAACATGGGGGCCTGGTTGAAGGCGCTCCACGCATAGCCGCACACGACGGGGAAAGGCCACCAGGTGAAGATGCCCCAGCAGAACTGGAAAATCTGGAGCTTGGTAATGTGCTTCTTCCACCAGATCTCGTAGCCGAGCGAGGTCATGAAGTAGTAGTAGTACATGATGGTGTGGATGGTGGAGTTGAACACGACGCCCACCCAGAAGTAGAAGATCTCGGCCTGGACAAAGGCCAAGACGAGAGGGACGATGATGATGTGGTGATAGACGTGAAGGAAGTGGAGAGGGCGGCCACGGAGGGCCAGAAGGATGGTGTCGACGAACTCGTAGTACTTCGAGAGGTAGAAGACGACGCACCACACCCACACGCGGCCGGTGAGCAGGCGATCAGGGGCGGTAGGTTCGAGGCCGTAGATGCCCAGCGAGCCGTCGCGCGAGGCGTCGCAGTAGTGATCTTGGAACGCCCTCTCCGCTCTCCACGCTCGCACGCCCTCCCACGTCGTCTGCGTTGCCATCACGAAGGAAAGAGCGCAGAGGATGAAGTTGTGGATCGTAACAGCCCATCGAAGATCGAACGAGCCGATGAGGCCGCCCGCCTTGCACGTGCTGCGGAGGACGGCGAGGAGGGTCACATAGATAGCCGCCCCCACCAACGGCCACCGCCAATCCATAAGCCCCGCGCGCAAGACGTCGTTTTCGGCTACGGCGTCCACCAACGGGTCCCATACGTGCAGCGCCTGCTCCACCTTACCAAGCACTTGATGCGCAAGGTCCATTGCCATCGTCTCCGCGGTCATCTTTTAGAAATCGCGATAGATTACGCGCGGCTGGGGGTTCGGTTGGCAGCGGGCGAGGGAATAAGGACAAAAACACTGTACGAAGGAAGTATGGGCAGCTTTCAAAGGGGAGGTTGCCGCTCGACGCCGGCTGGGTGACTACCGCAGACCAATAACCGGCGCTTGTTCCGGACCTTACGGAGTTTGAATCCGTCGACACTCGTGAATGGTTATTTCCCATAAGCGGTAAAAGCATTCCAGCAAATAACGCGCCAAAGATATGGCGTCGACATAATTAATCACGAGCTTAATTGCCGCGTTTTTGTTTTATTACGTCTCCCGGAGACAGCGCAGTTGCTCTCACGACGAACGGCAAGTGATTTATTTTTGCCTCTTATCTTTGAGCCGCCCTCGTGCCGTTTCTCCCTCTGTGCTTGAGATCAAAGCCGTTGCAGCCGAAGAATGGGGCTGAAGGATGATTGCCTCATCCCGGTGTGGGATAAGTTCAGAGCCTTGGTCAACCTGAAGTACCTCATCTCGGGCATCATAGCCGCTCTCATTTTTACGAGCATGCTCTCTGCCGCCCCCACCCCTTGGTGGGTCGAGGTGCGCCCGCTTCCGTTCTTTTAGTTGTTGGATTTTTTTTTAATTCCTAACATTTCAAGTTTACCTACTAGCCGTTTTTATTTTTGTGCTTCGCTTCTGTACTAATCGTGTCTCTATTTTGTGCAATCTCAATAATAAGGAAACATCTACGTACAAGACGCGATTGTTCTTGAACTTCGCCGACACCAAGGGCGATTCCATTGACGATGTCGGTACGGGCCGCACTCACGTTGTGTTTTATTTGTCCAGTATTATTATTATGGACTATTATAATGTAATATTATTATTGATTTTTATTAATACAACTCCCGCCACTTTTTGTTGTTGGCCGTTTGGCCGTCGTGCAGAGTGCCTGTACAGCGACTCGGGCTGCAAGTTCATGTTGCACAACCGCGAAGTTGACGGGCACCAGTTTTGGCCCATCTACTCGGCTGCCCAGGCTTTCACGATCATCTCCATCGTCCTCGCTTTCGTCCTTTCCGTAGCCCATTTTGCGCTGGCCTTTGTCGCCCGTTTCCTCTCGCGCGTACGCCCTCCGGCTGCTGCCTCGCGAAAGACGGAAATCCATTCCTGACATTCCTCTCTTTCGACGCAGAGGGTCATGGTGGGCGTCAACGCCTTCAACATCGGCGCCGCGTTCTTCCTGTGCATCACGACCATCCTGCCCTGGGTGGTCCTCATGTCCCTGCACACGCGGGCCGTTCGCGACGCTGAGGGCCTCTCCAACGACGGTGCCCGGTAAACAATCCCCCCCTCTCCCTCGCGCGCTTTTGCATCGGCCCTCATTCGTCGCTTTCGTTCTTTGTTCTTCGCTCTCCATTCTTCATTCTTTCCCTTCAGGTGCACATTCTACTTGCACGCCGGTGATCTCAACAGCGGAGGACCAGCGTGCACCTTCGCCGGCCACGTGCTCGACCCCACGTCCGGCGAGACCAACTGGAAGTGGGGTGCGTTGTCGCCCTGCGCCCGTCTGGCGTTTTCGTTTTCGTTTTAAAAAATTATTATTATTATTATTATTATTATTATTATTATTAAAAATCAATCCTTACTGTCTGTCGCGTGTCACACAGAGCCTACGGGCGGGTGGGTCCTCAACTGCGTGACCTTCTGGATCACGTTGCTCACCTTCCTGCCGGCCAACGTGCTCTGGGTCCTGAACAGCGGCGGCAAGGTCGCCCGGGGCCGCGGCAAGAGCATCCGGCGCGGTCGGGGCATGACCTCCTCGCGCGCCCTCTCCAAGCAGTTCGAGCTCAACAAGATCTCGTACGCCGCTCGCTGTCTCCCTCTGGAACGCGCGTGGAATGCTGACCGCGTGCTCTGGGCGCGTGTTGCGGTGGAATGCAGGACCGGCGCGAAGTCGCCCAGGAAGAATGTGGAGCCATCGGGCGGCGACAGCGTGGGGGAGAGCGACGGCGAGGGGCGAGGCGGCGCCATCAACTTTGGCGACGACGCTCCGTCGGGTCGCGACAGGGCTGAGAGCTCCTATGACGGAGGTATGTCAACAACCAGGACGATTGGTGCATCAGCTCATGGAAGCTAAACCTCATTTGGCGGTTGATGTGTGCAGGAGCTATCAACTTTTCGGGCAATGAGGCCCCGCGCAAGTCTGAGGAGGACAGGAGTGAGGGCGCCCTCACTGACTCCGAGGACGACTAGAGCAGCGGCGGCAGCGATGGGCGATGTCACCTTTCTCCAGCTGTTCCTGCCATTGTACCATACCTCAGCCTTGTGGCAACCAACAGCAATAGACAAAATGCTCAATTCAGAAGCGGGCAACAGCCAGGCGCCACCAGAGAGAACAACATTGGTCTAAAACCTGGTGGAGAAGTCAAATACTATCTGATTACAGCACAATAAATTTATTGCGTAAGCAGCATCCGTGGTCCAGTGGCAAGATTTCCGCCTGCCACGCGGGAGACCCGGGTTCAATTCCCGGCGGATGCATATCTTTTGCCGTTCTGTGGTCCAATGTTGTCTAGATGAAAAGTCCAGCTATCCTCATTAAAAACAGTTTGAAGTTTGAGTGCAAGCTATCCAGTCAGTAAAGCATCACAGGAGGAAGACCACAACTTCATTAACAGTACAGTTCCATAGAGGTAGCCATGTTTTCAGGCCATGACTTCCTGTACTGTTTCAGGTAAAACTGGTCTATGTACCAGTTTTACCTCACCACCAAACTCACAGCCATAAACACCATCTTAAAACACTAAGTTATATGTGTGGCCTGAAAACACTCATGGGTGGCTCTGTTGAAACAGCATGTCAGCTAGCTATGACCCTCTCTTTTGTAGAGGATGGGACCTTATCAATTTTGCCAGGATGTTCCCCACCAAGACAACTCATAGGCTCAAGTCCAAAAAAATAAAATAAAAAAAAAATAATAAAATAAAATAAAATAAAATGTGCAGGCATTGTATGTGGTTAGCAGTGTTGATGCTGGGCCTGCATGCATGTTTGAGTGCTGTAAAGTTCCTTGCAACTGTTCCGGAAAATAAGACAGGGACACTTTTTCTGTTGATGGCGCCTGTCTCAGGAGGTGTCCTTTATGTCTACAGCTGCATGACTGCTGATATGACTGTTGAAAACTGTAGACATTTCAAGAAGGGGAAGTGTCTCATTTTCCCAAACACTCAGTTATTGTAGATTCTTTGATATATGTTGCCATAGCACTCCTTTAACACTTTCCTTGTTCAATGTCTTGCACATTTGCTGTGCCCTGTATCAGGATTGATTCAAAACAGATTATCTTGGGTATTATGGGACACAGGCAGTGTTTATCTGCTATGCACTTCAGCTGTGGGCTGAACTCAACAACTGCCCACTTCATGTTCCTTTGGATTGGTGCCCTGCTTGCCCCACGCCAACTGGAAGCTAAGGAAAAAGAAACAACAAGAGTTTTTGAACAGTTTTATGCGGCCTAAAAATCACCCCAATGCCTGCTCCCTTGCTTTTTTTGCTTGTGCTTGGTGTGCTTGCCTCTGCGTCAATGGAGGAAGAAGGAGACCTAAAGAAGAACAAGCAGCTCATCCTCTGGAACGCCTGCAACCCGTTCATCGGTACGTAACGCCGTGTGGTCTGACCAAGCGTCCTCATTGTGCCGCAAACAGACACGCCTTTTGGGCTGGACGTCCGCTCGTTTGCTTTCGCGGGCCAGACGCTGCACATCCACCAGAGGCCCTGGGTCGAAGGTGCCAAGTCCATCGGTGCTGTGCTCTGGGATGCCGTACGCTCCACACCAAAACTGGAAATAAAATAAGTACATTACTTCTTAAATAAATAATGCAATATTATAATTATGATTAGTGAAGCAAGATCAAATGTCAGGGCTATGCGCTGGCACGGTACCTAGAGGGGCATTTTGGTGAGGGCGGCCTGCGCGGCAAGAAGGTGCTGGAGCTAGGCGCGGGAACGGGCCTCGTCGGCCTCGTCACCTCACTCTTGGGTATGCACGCACATAGCACGCACCACCACACAGTGTCTCCGCGCTGTGGTGGATCGCTCACACTCGTGTCAGGTGCCCGCGTCGTGCTCACGGACGGCGACGAGGAAGCCCTTTCCAACCTGCGGCGGAACGTGGAATCGAACAGCTGCTTGGACAGCGACTCGGTCACCGTCTTGCCGCTGCGATGGTCCTCCTCCCCACGCGCCCAAGCGAATGACACACACACACACACACACACACACACACACACACACACACACACACACACACACACACATTCACACGGCTCAACTCTCCCACGCAACACAGGGGCGAGGACAGCGCGGCCGTGCGTGAGAAGGGCCCGTTCGACTTTGTCATCTGCGCCGATCTGGTCTACGGGGCCAAGGAGGAGGTGCACCGGGCGCTGCTCGCCACCCTGCGCGAGCTGGCGGCCTCCTCGCCGCACGCGGTCGTGTTCTTCGCCTACACCCCGCGCGAGGTGAGCCGCGAGGCCGTGTTCTTCCACCGGGCGCGGCGACACTTTGATCTCATCAAGGCACACACAGCTTCCCGGGCCAATGTTTCTCTCCTCTCCTCTCCTCTCCTCTCCTCTCCTCTCCTCTCCTCTCCTCTCCTCTCCTCTACGTGTGTGCTTACGCTACCGGCCTTCGTCGTCGCAGGTCCCGCCATCAGCGCTGCCTGCGGAGATGCAGGCGAGGGGGATGGCGATCTTCACCTTTCTCCCCAAGGAGCAAGACACAGCGACAACATGAAAAGAAACGTTGATGGGGCGCCTTGCGTGGGCCGTCTGAGCACTCGTCCTGGCCTTCCGCCCCTGCAAAGGCCCACTGGAGCAGAGGAGCGAGACCAAGCTGGTGCTCCTGTCCTGATGAGCGGAGGGACATCAGAGAAGATGATGTAGGATGTTGGATACGGCCATACTGCGCAGAAAGCACCGCTTCCCATCCGAACAGCGAAGTTAAGCTGCGCCAGGCGGTGTTAGTACTGGGGTGGGCGACCACCCGGGAATCCACCGTGCCGTATCCTTTTGCCCCTTTTGGCTCTTGCACTGCTCCCATGTTGTCCTTCCATGTGCTTGCAGGCTGGACTGCTTGTTAATGTAGGGGAAAATCCTTTAAAAGGCACAAGGATTTGTATAGCCCTGGAGGATGGAGCTGCTAAAGGGAGAATTGGAATAAAACAAATGAAGCCTGTATTTACAAGTGTTAATTAAACCTCATGGTCAGAGTCCTCAAACACAGACATCTCAGGCTCTCCATGCAAAAGCATCTTGGAGCTTATGGCTAAAGTAGATATAAAGTGTTTCAATTTGATTGGCAGAGTGTCCAGAAAAAAGTAACTGTACTGAACAACACCACACCACCATAACAACATCACAACAACATCACCCCACTACCACCACATGTACATGAAAAGTACCTTCAACCTGGGGGAATGGACCCCAGTTTTTAGGTTCATTGTTGTGGTGGAGTTGTTGTGGTAATGTGTGGTGTTGTGGAGTTGTTGTGGTGTTGTGGCAAAGGCATTGAAGACCTAGGGGAAAAATATAAGGACTGGAACAGCCAGAGTGTTATGATGAGTTCAGCATTGAGGTGAACAACAACTTGCCAAAACATTAAGCGTTCCTGTGTGGGTGTTAAACGTTTCCGAACATTACCACCTTCGATAAATTAATTAAGTTCTGTAAACATTAGCAACCATAAAACTTCCACAAAAGACTGTGTTGTTCGCCAAGATCTAAAGGAACACAAAGCGATAGCACCCCCTCTAGCCCTGACAATGCGTGCAGCCGCAGACGAATCCTGGCGCAACCACAAGGGCATGATGGCCGTACGGAAAGGAAAAACCACCAGTCTCGAAGCCCTCCTCGCTGAGGGGCCCTTGTCTGGCTATATGTCTGACCTGTGCTCCGCTGTGGTCGCGCACGGCGAACTGCCCATGCTGCGGTGGGTCGTGGAGAACGGTCACGGCGCCATGAACGCCAAACTGTGTCTGGAAGCGGCGGTCCGTGGCCGGTGGGACATGGTCGTGTGGGCCGCTGAAAGCGGCTGTCCCTGCGACGAGCGGCTATGCGCTAAGGCGGCTGCAGCCGGGCGGCGCGACGTGATCGAGCTACTCCGCAGTCTCGGGCGTCCTTGGGATTCGCGTGCGTGCGGAAAGGCCGACGTGTTCGAGTGGCTGTGCGCCCAAGGATGCCCGTGCGATGCCAGCGCCTGCGTTGAGGCGGCCAAGAAGGGCGACCTCGCGATACTCACTCTGGCACGGCAAAACGGGTGCTCGTGGGGCGAAGGCGACGAGATCTGCCATCTCCTGGGAGCGGCGGGCGACGTCGCCGCCCTGCGCTGGGCACACGACAACGGGTGCCCTTGCACGGGTCGATGTCTCGCGGCCGCGCGCCAGGGTGGCCACATTGAAGCGGTGCGCTGGCTCCTGGGCGAGGGCGGTCCGCCCGCCCTGCAGGAGCATCGGTCGTGCGTTGCCTCGTTGGCTGCCGCACGCGAGCACTCGAAGAAGCGCCTGACCGAAAAGGAGGAACCCGTGCTCGAGGCCGAGCGGAAGGCCAAGCAGATGAGGCGCGACCTTGCGCCAACGGCCAACGCCGCGCGTTTCGTGGAGCTCGCCTGTCAGATGCTCTCGCCCGACTGGCACCCCGAAACCTCGTTTGGGCACGACGTTGCGCCCACGGACTGGTTCCTCCTGGCCGGCCTGCACGACGACGTGATCCCGCTCTTTGAGCGAATCGTCTCGCATGGCGAGGACCCCGAAGAGGTGCCCGCAGAGGTGTGTCGCCAGGTGCGCAAGAGCATCGTGTCCGTCACGCGGGCCATGTGCCACGCTGAGGTGAAGTACAAGCACACCACGGGGAACAACGTCATCTGGAAGGTGCGCAGCGCGGTGGCGCTGTGTGAGAACATCTACAAGCAGGACCGGGCCCCGCGGTGGAGGATACCCGAGTCGGCCACGAGTCTCAACCGCTATATCAACAAGAGCAAGGATGCCGGTTTCTTTCTCTCCAACAAGTCTATGTACGCCGATGGCCTCCGCCTGACCATGGCCTCAACTTCGCCGCCGGGTGCCGATGACGAGAAGGAGGATGACGCCAGTGACGACGACGATGACAATAGCGACAACAACGACGACAGCGGCGACGACTAGATCAACAATGATGATGATGGTGGTGGTGATGATGAAGGCGATGAGTAAGGCGGCAATGTGGATCGTTTTCTTGCGCTGTGGACAAAGCGAAGCATTGAACATGAGCCTTCTTGTGGAACAGATTGCTTCAGATAGAGACACACAATGTTGGAGGCGGGCGAAGCAGCAGGAGAGACAGAGCTCGTCATGGCCATTGGTCTGGGCTGCGACTTGGACGTTGGCTGAAAGAGAGGGGGCGTTGTATTACTTCAGAGGCAAACGGCCTGGAGAGCTTGCAGCTGCAGGAGGTGGGAGACCAGCTGCTTTGCAAGGAAGTGCATGGCCCAGGACTATGCCTGGATGCTTGAAGCCTGGAGCTTGGATGGTGAAGGGCAGAAGGTACCAGTAGAAGTTGGTGAGGGAGCATCATGCTGTAGGTGGGGTTGGCATTGTAGATGGTGTGTATGTAGGAGTTGGGTGTGGTGGGAAAGATGCTGGTGGGGAGGTAGAGGTAGATGGAGGGATGGAAGAGAATTTTGTTGTCAGAGAGTGCTCAGGGCAGCAGGGATGTGGTGACTGTCCTCCTGCCTGACTGGAGGGATGGCAATGTGGCTGAGGTAGCATGCAGGTGCTGGGAAGGGTGAAGAAGAAGTGGGAACAGAGGGAGAAGGTTTCCAGATGGTCTTGAAAGGGCAGCTGGAGTGGCTGAACAGAAGAACAAAGAAGCCACTAATAACCTCCTCTATTATCAAGTGAGAGGTCCAGTCATTTTAAAATTGATTTTGATTTCAAGATTTAGCTCCTCAAAATAGGTTTTACAAATCTCCCATTTTGCAAAGATAATTTTGGTGAAAAATGCTAACTCATTTTTTTGGGCAAATCCAAAGATAATAAGTGATTTTTATTGCATATCAAAAAATGTCAACTAATAAATCCAGCATAACCCATGTTAACAATGCATACTGTGGCCACTTCCCCAACAGTAACAATAAGTATCACTTAGGACTGCAAGAGCATTGAGTTGGCAGTAGATGATGTCATGAAGCACAAGCTGTTTTTTAGACATGTGGAGGTTACAGCAGTAATGGTGGTTGCAGTAAAGATGTCTCCTTTACTGCGATTTTCAAACTCCGAATATTGACAACAAAAATGATTGGTCTTGTGTCGTGCAGTAGGGAGCTGCCCCTTTCTCTCTATTCTACGCTACAACACCACTACCACAACATCAACACCATGGGCGACGAGGTACAGGCTCTTGTTATCGACAACGGTTCCGGCATGTGCAAGGCTGGTTTCGCCGGCGACGATGCCCCCCGCGCTGTGTTCCCCTCCATCGTCGGTCGCCCCCGCTACAATGGCGTGATGGTGGGCATGGGCCAGAAGGACTCGTACGTCGGTGACGAGGCCCAGTCCAAGCGTGGCATCCTCACGCTCAAGTACCCCATCGAGCACGGCATCGTCACCAACTGGGACGACATGGAGAAGATCTGGCACCACACCTTCTACCACGAGCTCCGCGTGGCCCCCGAGGAGCACCCCGTCCTTCTCACTGGTACAGCTCCCCCCTAAAATCATTTTTGTCGACACATCCTCTTACACCTTCGTCTTCTTCGTACGTGATCATGTAGAGGCCCCGCTCAACCCCAAGGCCAACCGCGAGAAGATGACGCAGGTTATGTTTGAAACCTTCGGCACCCCCGCCATGTACGTCGCCATCCAGGCCGTGCTGTCGCTCTACGCCTCTGGCCGTACCACCGGTATCGTGCTCGACTCTGGTGATGGTGTCACCCACACTGTGCCCCTCTACGAGGGTTATGCTCTGCCCCACGCCATCCTCCGTATCGATCTCGCCGGTCGCGATCTCACTGACTACCTCATGAAGATCCTCACCGAGCGCGGCTACTCGTTCACCACCACCGCCGAGCGCGAGATCGTGCGTGACATCAAGGAGAAGCTGTGCTACGTCGCCCTCGACTTCGAGCAGGAGATGCACACCGCTGCCTCGTCCTCGGCCCTCGAGAAGTCGTACGAGCTTCCCGACGGTCAGGTCATCACCATCGGTAACGAGCGTTTCCGTGCCCCCGAGGCTCTCTTCCAGCCCTCGTTCCTCGGCATGGAGTCGGCCGGTATCCACGAGACCACCTACAATTCGATCATGAAGTGCGACGTTGACATCAGGAAGGACCTCTACGGCAACGTCGTCCTCTCCGGCGGTACCACCATGTTCCCCGGCATTGCCGACCGCATGCAGAAGGAGCTCACCGCCCTGGCGCCCTCGACCATGAAGATCAAGATCATCGCTCCCCCCGAGCGCAAGTACTCCGTCTGGATCGGTGGCTCCATCCTCGCCTCGCTCTCCACCTTCCAGCAGATGTGGATCTCCAAGGAGGAGTACGACGAGTCTGGTCCCTCGATTGTCCACCGCAAGTGCTTCTAAGTGAGCACCGCTGCTGGTGTTGCTGTTGTAAACACTGTAGTAAATATACCCTTGCGCCACGCGCCTCTCATCTCACTTCGTTCTTTCATTGCTGTCGCGTTCATCCTCAGCTGGACGTTTTCAGTACTCAGTTGCACACTTGAACAGCGCTCACCGCGTTCACTCTTTTGGGTTATGAACTGGCGCCAGGCATTGTGGAAGGACAACCAACCGACTAGTGGCTGGCCACGCTGCAGGTAGCTCGCAACAGCTTTAGACCGCCATGGACGAAGAAAGAATCAAGAAACAACAAGCCCTATGCTGTTGCCATCAAAGGAGACGACACTAGCCATCGGATACGGCCATACTGCGCAGAAAGCACCGCTTCCCATCCGAACAGCTGTATCCTTTTGCCCCTTTTGCCCCTTTTGGCTCTTATCCTTTTGCTCGTTTGTGTACGACTGCCACCACAACACATTACAGTTACAAATGATTCACACACACACACACACACACACACACACACACACACACACACTCTCACGTCATGGAATTGGCACGCCTGGCCAACCGCAACCGTTACGGCGAACGATGATTTATGATTATATACGTGACAAGAGCAAGCTGTGTGGGGGAGGCGGCAGTATGCCCCGCGCGGGGACGACATCACTTGGTGGACAACTGGAGGCGGGAGAGCGTCTTCTTGGCGACCTTTTGCACGTTGGCCGAGCTGCTCTCGGTCGCCACCGACTGTAGCGAATTGAGGAGCGTCTCCTTCGCCGCCAACCGCTTCTTGTACTCTGTGTCGTGTCGTGTCAACTCACAGCAGCAGGCTGGGCTGCCAAGGTGGCCAAGGTTGCCAGGGCGTACTCTTGGACAGGTTCTTGATCGTTCGGACGGCCTGCTTCTGGAGTTCCTTGTTGGCCGGCCCCAGCAGCGGCGTCAACGCCTCCACCCCCTCCTTCTCAATGAACTCTGCCGACAACGCCTCTGCGCATCCAAAATAAATAAATAAATAAATATTAAATATTTAAAAAAAGGTAAAATGTAAAATAAACAAACAATAAGGGGAAGGGAGAGAGGCGCGCACTGTGCTTGGTGATGTTGACGATGGCTCGGAGGTTCTGCTCCTGGAGCTCTTCCGTCTCCCGGTCGCGGTCCTGGGCCTCCTTGAGGACGGTGACGATGCCCCCCGTCACGTTCTCCCGCGAAAAATCGGCGCCCATGTCCGCAGTCTCCTTGTCACCCACCAGCGTGAGCATGTTCGCCACCGCGCTCTACACATGAACACACACACACACACACAGAGAGAGAGAGAGAGGAGTGAGCTGCGCAACGCGAGCAAGCCTGCGTGCGTGCAGCGTCTGATATGCGTGTTGCGAACCAGCGCAGCGGTCTGGGCCCTTCTGTTGTTGTCCCGGTGGCTGTTGGTGGCAATGGGGAGGAGGAGTCCGAGCAGGCCCTCCTTCACCGCCGCCTTTTGCACTTCGACTGTTTCACCGACGAGAAAACGTTATTTAAACCAAAACAAAATAATTTAATAATAATAATAATAGGAAAAACAATTATCATTATTATTTATAATAATAATAATAATAATAATAATAATTAAAAAAAACAATTTAATACGTATGTGTGCGAGGTGTTGTGTAGAAGCAAACCTTGCTTGTTGGTGATGTTGGTGAGGATGCGGCAGCCCTCGTATCGCTGTTCGCTCGAGGCCGACTTGAGGAGCGGCACGATCTTGGCCACCCCGATCTCCTTGGCCACCTTGGCCTTGGCCTCCTCTGCGTCAAGGGGAGATCAACATACGCGCGCTCAATATAGCCATCGTCTACAACGGCGCGTGTCGCTGTCGCTATGCGCGCGCGCGTGCCACGTTCGTTGTGGGCATGCGTTGCGCGTGGATAGGGAGGTTACCATTGCCGATGGAGATTTCGGCCATGATGGCGGCGGCCAACGTCTGAATGGTCTGGTTGGGCGAGGCGAACAGCTTGGCCAGCACCAGGAACCACTTGGCCGCGATGATCTCCTTGTTCTTGTCTGTGTCGGCGTGTGTGAGCGTGTGCGCGCGTGTGGCGTATGGACGTGTGTGTGTGTGTGTGTGTGTGTGTGTGTGTGTGTGTGTGTGTGTGTGTGTGTGTTGTGTGACGGCGGTGCGCGAACCGTTTCGACTGAGCGAGAAGAGCGTGTGGATGGCGTATTTCTGTACATGTTCGCTGGGGTGCTTGCACGCCAGACCGAACAAAAAGGCGAAGCTGCCCGGCTGCGCGCCCACGATCGCCGCGTACTTGTCCTCTGGACCAGACCGGGCGACGTCAGTTCACACCACGACCACAATAACCACGTCCACAATAACCACGTCCACAAGAACCACGTCCACAAGAACCACGAACACGATGAACGAGAGGCGTGTGAGTGGATCGGGGGTGGGGGGTGAGGCTCACCGATGGTGAGGTTGCAGAGGGCGATCAGGAGAGGGCAGAGGATCTCCTTGGGCTGTGCGGTGGTGACGTTGGACGGGTCCACGCGCAGCAGGTGGATGGTCTTGGCCCACAGCTCCTCCGGCAGTTCGACCAGCTTTCGCTGTTCGGCTGCGCGCCGCGTGTGCGTGCGCATGTGCGAGCTGTCGTCAGCGATGGCCATCCCCGCGTGCATATCGGGGAAAACGCGCTCCCCTCCGTTTCCCCCTCCCTCCCTCCCTCCCTCCCTCGTACCAAATGAAATGGAGTAGACCGTCGCGATGGCCTCGCGCTGTGCGTTCTTGTCGTCACCCACCAACGTGCCCACCACGCGCGGAAATTGCTCTGCACGCGTACACGCACAGGGAGAGAGTGAGTAGGGAGAGTGAGTAGGGAGAGAGGGAGAGATAGGTGGCAACGCGATGGAGGGAGGCCTGAACCCTTGAGTTTGTCCAGGAGATAGGTCAGTGCTGGGCCCCTGGCGTGGTAGACGGGCGTCTCCCGCTTGTTGTTGGCGGCCGTGAGGCTCGCGCCGCCCTCGACCAGCTTGCGCACGACGTCGAGCGGGGCGTTGGCGCGCGCCGCCGCCGCCAGCAGCGTGTTACCCTCCGAGTCTCGAGAGTTGAAATCGGCCTATCCCATGCGTAAAAACAATACATTAAAAGAAAAGATTTAAAAGTCCAGAAGGTGGCGTCAAGCGAAATCAAACCAATTGGTTAAAATCAGGTTTAAAAAAAATAGCAAATGGATAAATGCGACGTAAGCGAGTAGAGAAAGCGAATCTCACTCATATAAGAAATATATTAAATGAAAAAGGGAAAAGGAAGCGTAGCGGCATACACCAGGCACAGCAAGGTAGGTTTGTAATAGAGAATCCCAATTCGCGGCGTCGATTGCCTCAAATTCCTTAGGTTTGTTATCCATCACGATGTTGGCCGCCTGAGGCCCAGCCTGTGTCACCCCTCCGCTGGCGTGCACCTCCGCTTCTTCGGCGGCCTTCTTCGCTTGCAGCTTCTGCAGCGCCAACATTATACAGCGCAGTCGCGGGTGTTGAAGCTTGTGCGACCACCCCCAACTCCAGCTTTCTTTTTTATCTTATTTTTGTTTTCATTTATCTGTTAGGCGAAGATCTGAAAATATTTAGGATGCCGTAGCCCTTGCGTAAAACGCTGATTGAATATCTTGAATGTGTAGAAGCTTCTACACGCCTCATCTTAGACTACTCCAACCTCATACCTTGCTCTCCTCATCCCAAAGGATCCACTCCCTCAGGGAGCCATAGTAATGCCAACTACAACAAAGCCCAGTCCACATCATAACCAATATCCCCTCTTCACCACTTACTTTGTCTATCAGATTATTCTGATGGCTCACCTTACACCCTATTTGTGGCTGTGCACAAATCATCTTGTTTTCACCTTCCTTAATCTGCCTGTTGCTCTTGATATCTTCCAGGCCATCCTCATGAGATTCTTTATGGTGGGCCCACACTCATTAAGACATAAAGTTGTTCAGAAACCACAGCTAACACTTGGCACAGCAGCCATGGTTAAAAGTCACCCAAGCCACAGCTTGCATGGTTAAACCATGGTTAGCCACAAAAAGTCTGGAATGTCAAAAATGTGCACAATTTTGCAGCAACTGTGCACGTTGAGTGTGTCTCTCTGCGCAAGTGGCACTGCAAGGATGGAGAGACAAACACTCACCAGCTCCAAGCCTTCCTCAGCACAGGCACACACACCAGTCTTGGGTTGAAGTGTCTAGGCAGCTAATCACTCCTGAAGATGAAGTGGTTTCAATCATCTCAAGGTAATCTAAACATCAAAATAAAGAATGTATTGTTGGTGCAGCTGAGCATAACTGTGATGCAGGAGCAAGAAGAGGAAGAGTGATGTTTGGAGTCACTTTATTGAAGGGGAGCATTCAAACCGCTGCAAGAAGTGTGGTAAAGAGTTCAGCCACACATTGTCCAGCTGGAGGAATGATTCTTATACTTTACTCACAGGCCAAGGCTCCTTCTCTGAGGAAGAGGCACACCGCCAGCTTAGGCAGTTTATAATATCAAGTGGTTCCTTTGTATTTTGTTGACAGTACAGCATTTCATGCCATATGCAGTACCAAGCTGGTGTACTCTGTGTGCCCGTCTTCTTGGTGAGCAGAAGAAGATCAATGGTATCCCCTTCTTTGGTTTATGTCTTGACAGTTGGACCAGCCTGGCAAATGTGGTCTTCCTTGCAATCATGGGTATGCCCTTTACTCCTCTTGCTTTACCCCTACTTTACTCACTACCTATAGTGCATGGTATCACTCCTGCATGGGAGCTGGAGTCCTTTCTTCTCTCTGGTGTGGCAGTGAAGGAGCCTGAGTCAGCAGACTACATCGCCAAGCAAGTGAAGAAGGCAGCCTCAAGTTGGCACATTCCTACTCCCTCTGTGGTTTGTGTGACAACTGATGGAGCAGCAAACTGTCATGCTGCTGGTAGCCCCTCCCTCTCCTGTGCTCTCAGATGAGTCAGAAGGAAAGAGAGGAAGCAATCCTGCTCTTTGGGGAAGCTCTGGTCAACAGGTCAGCATCTCTATTCCCTACTGCTCCTGAGTCTACCACAGCAGCAATGCTACGCCTCAAGCAAGAGATCTGCCACTAGCACAATACTGCCCCTCTTGATCTACACACCAAGATCCCGGCCCTGGACTGGTGGAAGACTCATGCAGTCCTCTATCCTCATCTCTCCAAGCTGGCCAAGCAGTATCTGTGCATCACTGCCCCCTCTGTTCCCTGTGAACATGTGTTCTCTAAAGGAGGCTGGCTGGTCAGTAAGCATTGCAGCTCTCTGGCTGGCAACTCTGTCTCCCAGCTGATGTTCCTGGCTTGCAATGCTCATCATGCACCCCAGTAAATTCCCACGTTCCAGTTTTTTTTTGGTCGCTCAGCAATTTATATAGGCCTGTATCTCTGCACTTCAGGATTAATCTCTGGCCCAGGATCCCGATTTTGTCAACTTTCCTTTTTCTAGCAAGCCACATCAGCAAAGTGTCTTCCTGTAGCTACCCTTTAAGGTGGCCAGGATTGCAATTCTGTCAACTTGGGTAATCTTTTGGAGGAAACAATTTATTGGATGAATTGCTGGGGAATATCATGGCAGCATCAATGGCCTTTTGCTGGCACCTCTGTAGTACACTCTGCCCACTTGCCCTCCCTGATAAGCTTATTGCATGTGCAGCAGATTGCTGGATAGCAATCATGTTAGCCTTTTGCAGGTGGCTGCAGAGTGAGGCTTTTGCTGCAAAAGCATTGCACTGCTTCCATGTGCACTGCAGCACAAGGTATGTGGACACATCAACCTCACCTGGCCTATTGATGACAAACATTAGTTTGAGAGTACACTTTTTTATGTGCAGGGGAGGCATGAGTGTACAGGTGCAGGCTGAGGGTGCAGCATTGTTGTGGTGTGTCCATGTGTGAGACTTGTGTGCCCACATGCAGGCCCCTTTATTCCCCTGTGGTTCGTCCTTGTTCTCTGTTGGCAGTGCCAGCTTGGCTTTTTCTTCACTCGTGGCATGGGAGGCGTGGGCGGCTCCATCAACGTTGGTGATCTCTGTGTTCCTGCCCCCACCCCAAAAAGAAAAAGAAAGTGAGGACGAGAAAACAGAGGAAAAGGAGATTTTTCTCACAGTGGAACTGGAATCGCTAGCCTGGGGCAACGAAACAGTTGTAACACGCTTGAAGTGGTACTTTTGATCGTTGAGATCTGTGGGTTGGTGCGTCTTGCTCAGCTCCTTTGTCTTCGCCTCTATGAACTCTCACCCATTTCCAGTGTAACCAATGGACAAACTTGAAATTGGTGGGCAAGCAAAATTTTGGCAATGAGGAAGCATGATCAACATGGATTTTATTCTTTAATTGGACTGAAAATCATGGCGATCAACCCTGCCAGGTTTTCCCCTTCAGACCTATATAGCTGTGCCCCCCATTAATAAAAAAAATTCAATGACTTGGCGGTTAGCCAAGGCTAGCCGTGGTTTTTTCCCGTGGCTTAACCGCGACTTAGCCACAAGCCGCGGCTTTACTACCTGGCGTTAACCGCAGCATTCACACTCCCAGGAGACAACATCTCTCTTCATGGTTCCATATACTTTAGAGAAGAGAAGAATTTTGGAACTGTGTTGCACTCAAATGTCAAGCTCATTCCTG